>SMGT01004167.1:52416-68321 GCA_004794575.1 Lanistes nyassanus
GGGGTATTCATGAATGTTGTTGGTTGTTGTGTGAACATTCTATTCCAGACTATGGTAATTTTTTATTTTGCATTGTGTAGTGAAGCCTTGCCATTGTTTAAACGATAACTGTAAAGGTTTGAAGCTTGATTTCAACATGTATATACATGTGTACTGCTAAAGGAAGTTTTTGAGTTTTCATGAGCCCATGCATGTATATGCAAGACCTACTGTTGTATTATAATTGAAGTAAAACAGTGAAACTCCTAATCATCATATGTGACAGTGTCTTTTGTTATCCATGATGTGTAAATGCCATACAGGTACATGAAATCCTTCTATCATGTACACCACACCAACACTTGTGATTCTTAATGTGGGAATTATTTAATGCTTCATTCCCATAATTGTTTTAAATATTTCACTGCTGTAACTGATTAATATACAAGTACAATAACAACCCTCAGAGTCAATAAAACCAATCTGCAGTAGCAGAGCAGGTTTCTGTGAAGGCTGGCCTCCATTCCATACATGGATCTGATAACATGCTTCCTTTACCCCAATCTAAGGCATGGGTGTGACGTGGATGTTTAAGTCATTTAATCTTGTGCCATCTGTGAAATAAAATAGATGAGGGGTTTGCAGGCTGAACTGTCTGCACAGAGGAGCGAAAAACTCAGACTTGTCCAGAATATACTTAAAACTAGAACTTTCCTACTCCCCCCTAACCCCCCCCCCCAAAAAAAAATTAGAGCAGTAAGTCATCTGGTTGATGGGGTGGGGGGGGGGCAGATATTTGAACAACCCTAGCTGCTCCCAAATACAGCTCTGCTAAGTTTACAGACATCATATGTGCATCTTTGTGCAACATCTTGTTACATTGTGAATGCTATAGCTTTACATAACCTAATTGTCCTCATTTGTAAAGAATGTTGAGGTGGATGTTGTCATGCATCCCTGTGGGTGACTATAATAATAATAATAAATGTGGAATTTGTAACGCGCGAGAACACATTACATGCACACTTCGCGCGGACGAGGCACATAGTGAAAATAACGAAACACACACACACACAGAGGGAAAGATGAACGCAACAAACACACAGAGGGAGAGATGAACGAAACACAGGTTGGGATATAGATCGTCCTTCAGTCACAGGTGTGTAGAAAAGTATAATAAGAGAGGATGAACAGAGGAAGTTGTAGGTTAATGCAGACCGGCAGTCACGACGTTAGTCAAGGTGACAGTGAAAGTGACTATGAAGTGCAGATATGCATGGATTGCTGTTTTAGCATATACTGTCCAGTTAAATTTCCAGTGTCTAGTTAAATTTCCTAGTTTCCCATTATCTCGCCAGAGTTGGTCACAGACAAAAAATTTAAAGAGTTGTGAAAGACTAATTCTAAACTTCGCTCAGATATCTGCATATTCATGGCAAGAATTTATTTGTATATGCGTCCGGTGAGATCAGAAGTGCACAACTATCACTACTCTTCTGTAAACCCAGAAGGGGAGGCGGGTGTCCTATTACTAAGCTGTACATTGAAACATTGAAGGAACCACCAGACTGATAGCTGCAGTAACTAAGATGGTCATTGCGGACAGGCAGTATGTATGCATAATGTATAACTCCAGAAAATAACCCTTGGCTACCTTCCACCTGCTGGTCCGCACAGAAGCTCTACCAACTGAGCTATCAATGCCCCTAGAAAGGGGAGGGGGGAAGTATATATATTATATGGTAGGAGCATCAAGTAATAAATGAACAGGTAAAGCTGATAAAAGGAACAGATCTAAAATTATTATATATGTGTGCGATTTCTCAGAACTATTATCTGCGCTCATAGCTAGTATGCAGATTACACTGGCATGGATGTAACGGATGCGCACGCGACTCCCACGTCTCAGTCTCTCCACGGATCTGTTGTTGTTGTTGTTGGTTTGGAAGGGAAAGTGCTTCCACCTCGCGGTGATTTCGCACTGAAGGGGAGGGGAGATGGGTGAGGGGAAAGGGAAGGGCTCTGCGGTTTGGTGTCCTGGACTGGTGGTGGCTATGTATGGTCCCGCTGGCTGCATGGCCTCTCTCCTGGCGTACTGATGATGGCTTGAGTAGCTGGAGTGGTGGAGTTTACGCTGGTCAGACCTACCGCTGCTACATCCCTATACATTCTTTTTATCTCTACCGCTAAGGTGCTATGTGTTATATTAGTTTACTTTGATCTAGGATGATGTATCTAGGGGGGAGTAGATGCATCATCCTAGCTTTGATGTAGTCTGTTTTACTGGTATCCTCTGTCCTATAGCTTATTTGCTGTTTTTAGCTGGTTAAAGCTCCACGGATCTATAAATACTATAAATATTTATAGATCCGTGGTCTCTCGCACACCTCGCAAAGAAACGAGCTTTCAGTTTCATTGTTGCTACGCACGCGGAAAAGTACTACCCATATGCTTGTTTCTGTTGGCAGTTGTGCCTCCCCTGACAGAGTATGACCTACATGTAGATGTATAAGGAAGACACTGATGCCCACAATAAGTGCAAACTGCTCATATGACCATAACATATGATTGTTTTATGTCCGAAGAATCATGTGATACGGTCATATGAGCCATCCTCGTGACATGCGAGATGCACATTTATTTATACAGCAGCCATTTGTGGAAATTTTGATTATCCACGACGAAGGGCCTCGGTCAACACACGCTTTCCCACCTTTACCACTGACTCGAAGAAAGGGGAGATTCAGTCCCGAGTAAACAGTTTTGCCAAGCAGGGATGAAGTGCATTATTTTTCTGTTATTACTGTGGACAACCAGCAATGAAGCTAAACTGCAAAGGTATAGTACATAATACATCGTGCTGCGCGACAGCAATCGATGTTGACTGTTGTTTGCAAAGATGCATTTTCGTTTCACATTTGCAAGCGAAAGTAGTATAGCTAGTACATCGTCAGTCACGCTACCACACCTATACGGAACAGCACAGTTTATCTTTGTATATATGTATATGTGCATATCCTGTGAAATCCATGTAGGGATCATTCTTACACTAGACCCAGTAGAGGACGATATACTATTAGTGACTACCTGAGATCAATCGGCTCTCATCTCATGATCTCTAAGAAATCTTTTACCTACGCAGTAGCCATGGCATGTGATCTTGACTTATAGTTTGTTGGCGTTCAGTGCATGCAGTGACTAAAGCATAAATCTGAGTACAGAAAGCAACTTCGTATTAGATCGACATAGATATATTTTAGGCCGACCTTATCCGCACGAGTCTGGGTCGTGCACTTTCGGGATGTGTTCTATCTGCACGACTGGTCGTGTGCTTTGGGGGGTACATTTTTCTAGTAGCTAAAAGTTGCGATCGATTACTCCAAAACACGTGAGATGTTTAAAAGGAAAATTATTTACGAAGTAAAAATTTCAAGGCAGTCCCTGCCTTTACAGGCTAATAAAATGAAATGTGGAGAGGAGAGAGAAAAAGCTGATACAAACATGAGATTTGAACCAAACCAGCTCTCTACAGTCTACAGCTGTCTCCACCCACTTAACCACTCAGCTACGGACTGGATCGACCCAAAGACGTTCATTATAATAAGAATCTGCTTCTAATTGTCGTAGAACCAATTTGGGGAGTCGCTTTACAAGCTACTGCCACAATTTGAAACAAACTTGACAGATATATTAATTTAAACATCATAACGTTTTCGACCCCTAATCGCACAATAACACCTGGTCGTGCGGGTAAGAGAATGTACACCACCAGCGCACGACTCAAGCGAAAGTCGTGCTGATAAAAGAATGAGCGCCACTAGCGCACGACTCCTTGAGTCGTGCGGATAGTCACATATATTTTACCAATGGCAATGCTGCATTCACTGGAGGTACAGAACATATAATTAAATTTTGCGTGAAAGTCGTAGATTTGTGATCGTGAAGAGTGTGCATTGAAATTTGAATTCAGTCCGAAATGCCTTAACTTGTAACCCACCTTGTCTACATTATTACATAGTTCTCTTGCTTCTCTTAAGGATAAAGCTTCATCGCATGAAATCTACACGTGAAACACTGCTAGATCATGGAAATACCCTGGAATCGTTACGGCAGAAGTACGGGCTGATGAGTTTGAATAAAATAAGGGGCCCTACTCCGGAGCCTCTTTCAAACTACCTTGATGTAAGTTAAGCTACTTTCAAAACAGAGTATTTTTATGCTTCATTTCGTAAAAGAAAAATTTTCATTGCATTTGGAACTTATAAAAAATTACTCTCCCTATTTGCAGGCCCAGTATTATGGTGTGATCGATCTTGGCACACCGCCACAGAGTTTTAAGGTGGTTTTTGACACTGGCTCATCCAATCTGTGGGTCCCTTCAAAGAAGTGTTCTCTTCTGGACATTGCTTGCTGTAAGAAAATTATGGGTTTTTTTCTACATTAAGGGATGCTGTGTATTTTTTGGCGTTTCCATTTTGAGTATTGTTCTTACATTCTTTGTTGTTGTATTGCTGTGAAGAAAAAGTGGATAAAAAGAAAATATGCAGTTGTATTGAAGCCGTTAAAGGTTACTATTTTATGGATAGATAATAGCATATGGTGAAGCCAGTGAAGGGTAATGTATCCAGTGTTGCTTTGCAGTGCTTCACAATAAGTATGACAGCACCAAATCCAGCACCTATGTAGCCAATGGCACAGCCTTTGCCATTGAGTATGGCAGCGGTAGCTTGAAAGGATTCCTCAGCACTGACTTCTTGACGGTGAGCTTCTTCAGCCTTTTTCTTGGTAAAAATGGGATGTTTATTCCTGTTGAGTTTTTTTTTTACACTAAGATGCTGCCTAAGCTTTGTATCGGTTATCAGCTAACACAGGAGAATAAGATTTGTGAAGAATGTCTTTACCAGACGCTTGTTGATACCCAGATCCAGGTTTGGAAGATGAGGAAGTTGGTCCAATTTAGGAGAAAAAAAGTTGTTTGGAGTTGTAAATAACATTACCTTTTTAGCAGTTGTCAGTCCTTTTATGTCACAGAGTGTGAACTTGTTAGAGAAAACTGGAAAAGTCAAGGAAATTCAGAAAACTTTTTCCAGTCACAGGAAAGTCAGGAATTTGAAAAAAAAATCAGTAAAATGTAAGAGAATTGTCAGGGAATTTACATTTTATGACTTATCTAACAAAATGACAGTTTTCTGGCAGGTTGTGCATGTTCGTTCATTTCGTTAATGCTGGAAATCAACACATTGCCTGAAATGTTTAAGATGCCACTCAGGCATATTTCGATAGACTGTCATTTACAACGGAAAAGTCAGATTGGCCATGGCTGCAAGAGGTGGAAAAACAATTATTTGAAACAAAAGAGCCAAACTGCTGAACATGAAAATTAAGGAAGTGTGCAGCCATTGACCAAAATCTCCATAATTTTAGGCCAATCTTGTTCAGTCAGAGGTTGCCTGGTGCAAGAGCCAGTGGGGCAACAACTGCTCTATTTTCATTTTTAAGCACCTACCAGCAGGGTAAAATGGAATTTATGTGCTGATATAGGTACTTAAAGGTACTCGGATCCAAAATAACAAGTGCAAGCAACAGCTATCTATTACCATGTATTACAAACTACGGTTTCTTGTGAACACATTTTTTTGCAAAAGTGTTCATAACATCAAGAAAACATGTTCCAGTAATTTATAAATGTAAGTCTTTTTTTTCGTCTGGTACACTGCTGGAGGAAATTTCGCAGCCAGCAGGTGACACCATGAGGAGACTCCGCAGATAAGAAACCACTGCCTTCCCTCTGGCTGATGTCGCACCTGTCGCGCAGATATTGCTGCTAACCTGTTCTATAGCGGCAGCTGCTAGAACATGGGAAGGCGCTGATTTACGTGTATTTTACAACAACAGATGCAGTCATACTAACATAGGCCTATAACAGGAAGTGAAGACAATTTTCTCCCCCCCCCCCCCACTTTTGTTTTGTAATCTCCAATTATGGAATCAGAGAAAAAGTATTTATCTCTTGAAGAAAGAGTCATGCGTTACAAAAAATATGGATAATGGTATTTCATGTCAACAACTAGGTCTTGACCTTGGATTTTAAAACTGAACATGAAGTCATAATGTGAGTGTGGGAGAGTGGTATCCGATATTCAACCAACACAGAGGATCATCAAAAGAAGGAGTCCATGTGTGAAGCATTGAAGGTGAAGATGATCAAGGGGTCTTTTTCTCGCCAGCAAAACCAAGAATTTTCCTGTCAGTGGTCACATGATTCAGAGAGGTCAAAGTTTGCTCATGTACTTTATTATTTTGATTGTTTTAACAACTGCATTTTTAATTTAAGGTTCCTCCCCCCACCGAACTCCCCAAATTGGCTGCAGTCTATTCACATCTGAACTGTCATGGAGCTCAGAAGAGAGAGACATTATACATAAATCCATAGCTTTCCTGTCTCTCCAGTCTTTATTGATTGGAAAAAAATTGATTTGCTTGCTGTTTTTGTTTTTGACTAATGTTGAACATGACAAGGCAAGGGAAGCTATTCAGCTCAAGGCAATTGGATCCATTGTACAGCTTTTGTGTTTTGATGCTTGTGCCAGTGTAGTACATACATGTATCATGCAACATCTTTATATTTTCAATTCCCATTTAAAAAAATATAATGCCCTTTTTCGTGTTTTGCTTGTTTTTGTGGGTACATGCTGTAGCTAGTGTTTTGTGTTGATTAATAGTCTGATCATTTAAAGACATTGGTCATATAGACCCTCCCTCTTAGGAAGGGCCAGCTGTCTCAGAGGCACACTTTATGGTGGCCCCAAGGGTGTCCACTACACGTCTACAGACAGGTTTGACTGTGCTGCAGAGTTTTATTACATTAGTGACAGGTATTTAAATATGATCCATTATGCAGCATACAGGGCCATCATATTGTACGTGCAAAACAGTTCAGTAGCATTTTATTCTACTCAACTATTTGCGGAGGCATTGTGTTATTCAACACTTTTTGTGGCTATAGATCTAGTGAGATGAAGTTACCCAAGCGAGTAATCCTAGTATATGTATTGCCAGCTTGGTGAAGTTTTTATTTCTATAGCAGTATTCACCCTAAATATTAGTTACCAATTATCTCTTCAAGAGAACTAAATGTGCACGTGTGGAACTGTTTGCCTCTAGAACTTTATACTTCTGTGTGCATGTGTGTGGAGGAGGGGTGGGGGCAAGGGTGGAGGGTAGGGGCATGCTGAAATGTGAACACGGCCTGTTAAATATATGCATTGGAAAACTGAAGATTGGTTCAGGAAACATCAGGGAATTGGGTTTATCCAAGGATTATGAACCGTATTTTCATTAACTGCTCTTTTTTTGTCATGCATTTCTTGGAGCAGTTTCTTTATGTCTGTTATGAAGTGTAGTAATAACTGGTGTGTGTGTGTTTGTGTGTGTTCAGATAATTGTAGCAGGCAGGTTACTTAACTTTAAAAAATATTTACTCACAGTTGGATTTTAGCTTTTTTTCTCAGTCAATTTTTTATATGCATTACTTCCAGATAGGTTCACTGGTCATCAAAAACCAGACATTTGCTGAAGCAACCTCACAGCCTGGCATTACATTTGTTGCGGCCAAGTTTGATGGAATTCTGGGCATGGGATACAAGTCTATATCTGTTGATGGAGTCACTCCCCCCTTTTACAATGCCGTCTCTCAGGGGGGCGTAGCTAACCCTGTGTTCTCTTTCTACCTGGATAGGTCAGTTGGATATGTAACTGTTTTGTTAAAGTTCCCATATTCATCAGCTTTTATATCTGGTATCATCAAAATCCACAAGCTGACATCTATTGCTTCCTTTTTGTTTTTACTATAGTTTTTCTCCTCTTTAAAGAAGTTGCTCTTAAGTTATCAGATATAGCTTTTAACTATGATTGCAATTTAGACTCATAAAATACAGATTTCACTAAAAAGAAGCAATAGATCTGAAGGTAGTTTTTAAAATCAGACTTTTTGGCACAACATGTATGAAACATCCAAGCAGAAAGAGAGCTTGTTAAGGAATGTTTTGCTTTAATTTACAAACTAGCTAAAGCCTGTGCTTTCTTTGCACTTTGCTGAAAAGTAGCCTTCATATCTCAAACAACATTACTAAACATGTTGTGGATGGCAGGGATCCTAAAGCCAAGGAAGGGGGCGAGCTGATTTTGGGAGGCAGTGACCCTGAACATTACACTGGCAACTTTACCTACCTCTCTGTTACAAAGGAAGGATACTGGCAGTTCAAGATGGATGGGTCAGATATATTGATTATTTGATCATTGTGATGTTAGTAGAAGCTATGTAGATGATGTGTGTGTGTGAAAGAGAGAGACGGTCTTGAGCATTCAGACTGCTCTGACAATGTGACTAAAGAGACAGTGGTTGCAAAATGGCATTCAATCATATTTTGTACAGGAAAGTCAGGAACCAATGGTTTGATTACTGCAAAAATGTTATTTTTACAGTGTGGCTGTGGGATCGTCTAGCCAGTTCTGCAAAGGTGGCTGTGTTGCCATTGCCGACACAGGGACCTCCTTATTAGCTGGTCCTAGCTCAGAAATTGCACAGCTAAATGCAGCTATTGGTGCTACCCCACTGCCAGGTGGTGAGGTTAGTATCCACAACAGTTTAACTTGCTGAATCCTAACATTTTTTTTCAGCAAAGTTTATCCTTGCTTTAATGTGGCTTGTAGGTAATCTGTCGCAGTGGTCACAACACCTGTGTAATTGACAAATATTGTCCAGGCTGGCTAAAGGAAATGCACAGAAAATGTCCAATACGCTGACACAGGTCTCTTGTTCATATCAGAGGGTGAGAAAGATGGGGAGAGTGGGAATGTGATAATAACAGCCTTCGAATTAGTTTGAAACAGCAATCTTATTAATGGGAAGTGTACTACAAAATTATTCAGTTCTTCTACCAACAGTCACATTCCTTTAATCATTGTCCAATGTCAACTGAAAAATATCAAACATGGGTAGTCATGGTGGGATTCACCCATCACAAAAGCACATGGTTTTTATCAGAAACATAGGATATGAGGGTTAGAGTATCACAGCAGAGAATTTTCATCTTTTCGGAGGACTTCCAGTGAGCTTACATTGCAGTTTCCCAATTATTGTTTTGGTTACTGTGATTGTAAGGAAAAAAAAGCTCTGCACAGAAAAGGAGGGCTATTAAATCCTCTCTCTTTTTTTTTTGGTCATCTGTAATGCTTTGTGATGTTTTTCCTTATTTTGGTACTACAAATTTCTGGTACAGCAAAAGGAACTTAGTCAAAGAAGAGTTAGACAACAAGCCATCGTTTCAGGACATAACCCCTTCTTCAGGACAGCACAGACAGATAACAAATAACAAATAAAGATAACTTAGCTGACAAGGATGCTGATCATGCACAGTCAATGTCTAGGAAGAGAATGTGGGGAAGAGAGACACACACACAGAGCATAGGAAGCAGAGCGTGCCAATCAGTGGCGAGTAGAACTACAGCCAATAGAAAGGTGTGTGCTTTTGGAACTAGTGAAAGGGAGGGGGAAAAGGGTCAGGGAAAAGAGGTGTGGGGGTGGTTACAAAGGGAGACAGGAGAGGGGGAAAGGGAGAGGAAAATGGGTGGAAGAGGTTAATGTTTCAAGTCCTGTGGGCACCATAGTGCTGAAGAGGAAGATAAAATAGAACACCATGTTGTTGTGATCAATAGAGTCTCCAGAGTTTTGCTAGAAAGCACAGATTTTCATGTTTTCTAGGGTGTGTGGTGGATTGTTGAAGTGTCTTTCAACTGGGGTGTTTCTCTTGTGTCTCATGTCAGCGAGATGTTCCTTGAAACGGTCAATAAGAGTGTGCTCACTCTTACCGATATAGAGCAAATTTCTGTAGAAAGGAATCGCTACAGCTAAAGGTTAAAACAAAATAACTGTTGTAGAGGAAGAAGATGGCCACAGTGGTTAAAGAACATTGAGAGTGTACATAGAAGCTTGTTTTTAATAGATGAGTGGAACCTTTGCAAAAATCTTTCCTCTTTTTTTAGCTTCATTTTAGGGTTTATATAGGTGCAACTGTTCCCTCTGATTGAAAGAAATCTATCATTTGAAAATGTTGACAGAGCTTTTAAAAGATTTGTCTTTGTTGCTATTTTCCTTGTTAAATCAATAAATTGGTATAATAAAAACCACCTGGTGTGTTTTTCCTTTGCTCCCACTCTGCCTCCCCACTCACAAAGTTTTCATCTTTTTGATTTTTGAAGAGTTGCATCTACTTGTTTAAAATAAGTTCAGAGGAGTGTAATTGATCTATAGCATTTGTAAAGCCTAAACCTGTTCATCCCTAGGTTAAAGTTGCTTGTTGGGGTAGAGATTTTAGGTTGCAGTTTTCCAACTCTGTGTAGCTGCATACTGTCCTGTTGGGTTGGGGTGGGTTCCATACATGTTCTGTACATTTGTAAATTTTTGCAGTATATTGTGGACTGTACCAAGATACCATCACTGCCCAATGTCACCTTCACACTGGGAGGCAAAGCTTTTATGCTTGATGGGACTCAGTACATTCTCACAGTAAGAAGTAACCTTAACATGCTCTCTTCTTATGTCTTGCCTTCTACTATCGTCTCCTTTTTTCTGCTTTAATATTTTTTATTTAATTGAAGATTTTTACTTCTTTTCTCAGTGTTTTTTTCACAAAAGAAATTATTACTGGAATGTTCTAAACACAAGACAAATTATTTAGATGTGATAGATAAGGTTAGATATTTATTTTTAAACAGTGTTTATTTTGGACCATTTTGATACAATTTGTTCTAGGTATCTCAGATGGGCCAAACAATTTGCCTGAGTGGCTTTATGGGCCTTGATGTACCACCACCAATGGGTCCGTTGTGGATTCTGGGAGACGTGTTTATTGGCCCCTTTTACACAGAGTTTGATCTGGGCAACAACCGTGTTGGATTTGCGGAGACCACTGGTAGCTCAGGAAAATCTCTGAAATTTAAACCTGAATCCTTTTGATCTGTTGTGTTAAGATAATCAAAAATTGATAATCTTGAGGGTTTTTTTTTTTTTTAGGGAATACTGATCTACTGAAGCGCAGGATATTGCTGATCTGATGCCTAAATTCTCACAGAAGATAAAAATGTTTTGAAACGGGATGAATATTCCAGAAATCGAAGAGTTGTGAAGTAAACTAATGTGGTTACTTTCTACTTATCAAAAAATTATAAGTGTAGTTATTGAGAAGATTATTGTTCTCAAGGTAGAAAACAGCACCAGTGATGCACACGTTTCTCATGTCGCTGCTGGCTTTGAGTATTTCCTTTATGCTGTTTTCTCTCTATTAATTTTAATGGGTTTTTATGGTTTATTTTAGCTTTTGCACTCTGCTCACAAGGAATGTATTGTCCATCTCTTAAAACATAAGTAAAATAGGAATGAAATCTAAAATGAAATGTTTCTCTTTTGGTTTGTTGTTGTTTTTAATGAAAAATGCAAATGCAATGAGCAGAGTCATTATTGTAATAGTAGCAGCAGTTATGGAAACCACTTAATCTGCACTTATGTATTCTATCGCCAGTTACAAACTTCTGTAGTAAAATGCTCTTCTTTGCCCTGCATGGTATACATTAATGTGTGCAGTGTGTATTTCAGGTGTCATGTTTCTTACCAGATGGAATGTGTATGTGTAAGGAAAAGGCAGTGATCAGTTTTTTTTAAAATCATCCTGAGCTAGTTTATAGGGGGAAAATTGCACAAGGAATGTTTTATTAGTTTTATGCATACGATATGCAATATTGTGAAATTTTTGTTCTTGACTTTTTTTCTGGTCTGTGGCTTGTTCTGTCACTCGTGTGTTCTCGTTCTTTTTTCCTTCTTTCAAATTTGTTTTCATAGCTATCTTAATATTTTTCCAAAGAGTGGCATATAACTTTAACCTGCAGTCATTCCGTACAGTCTTGGGTTTTGTGATGATTTCTTTTTCTTTTTTTTTTATCTTCTCTGGATGAGAGTATGTGAATGTTAAGTAGAAAAGATGTTTTGAATGCATAAAGAAAAGCGGTTACTGGTAGTGACAGAAGTGTAATTGGGTATAGACTCCTGCAGAAATGACTGGTGCAAATGATTTAAAATGCCTGTGCATTGTGCTTTACCGAGCTCTGCCAGTATATTTCTGTGGAGAAACATTATTTCTACAATACAGTACAGTACAATATTTCGTACAAAGAATAGATGCTTTGCATCGTCTATTATTAAAGCAAGCAAGTTTGCTTTTGAATAATGTGTCTGGTTAATTTTTAATTCTTAAATTTTTATATCTTTAAGTTTGTATTAGAAAAAGGCATTAATATATTGAAGTATTCAATTGTTTTATGAGTAATTTCCCCTTAAGATTTTGCAGTTAGACTGTTAGAGTGGTACAAAGTGTTGTTTTTTCCAGAATGTATTTGTTTTCTAAAATTGAGGAGCTTTGAGGAAGGATCAGTTCCATACACAGAGAGACTCGTACAGCTGTTATTTTTGTGAAATCAGGTTATGAGGTCATTTTTTGCATTCAGACCAGGGCTTTTGCTTGTGCACTCAGTTTGTCGTTCTGGGGTAGGGTAGGATATGAAAACAGAAGTGGATTTTGTCTTTTTGTTTCTGAATAAGTTGATTTTTTTTTGACAGCTTGAGTAAATAAAGAATTTCTGTTTACAGTCATGTGGTTCTTGTTTGTGTGGTTTGTGTCTGATTATCTAAATCTTCTACACAATAAATTTGTGTTCACTGATGGGTCAGATGGAATTTGTTTTAAGAGAGGTGTTTTTTTTCTGAATGGGGTGGGAGCAGGAGTTGATCAATTAATGAAGCTATGAGAGCAGGAGGGGTGACAACAGATTTCAGTATCTTGCCCACCCATCCAAAGGCTAAAATAAGTGTTTCTAAAAGCAGCTGTGATTCGGCGCGGAAGCGTGTTAGAAGAAACTGGAGTGAAAAATCTGCCAACCATCACGTCCCAAAGGTCAATGCAAGCTATAAACCGTTTGTCTTAATGACATCTTGTACAAATTAAATGTAAAACAAGGGAACTGTACCAAGCTAGAAGAGGACAATCTACGTGTTTCGGGGCACTAGCCCTTCATCAGGACGACATAAAAACGACGAAAAAAAATAAAAAGACTTCTGCAATAGATGTGGCGCGTGGGCTGCATAGCAGGAGAATGACCAAGGGGCAGCGAGTAAGAAGGGTTAAAAAGAGGGGCAGCCAGTCACAAGGTGGGTAGGAAAAGGGTAGAGAAGGGTGGGGGGGAGAGAGAGATAGCAGCGCGGGTAGGGGGCGTCGGTGTGCGAGAGAGAGAGTGGGAGGGAGGTGAGAAAAAGTAAGAGAGACGGAGGGGTGAGGGGGTTAAGGGAAAGGAGGGGGAGGGTCAGTGTTGAGACCATGGTGCCAAAATGGGTAATGAAGTAGGACTCCATATTCTTACGGTCTATGGAGTCGCCCTCCTAGCAGTTTATTACTGGGGACTTAATCGTTTATTATGCTGTATATGTCTTCTGCGTAAACTTAGATTCCGCGAATCACCGCCACCAGTTGCTTCCCCTACTTTGCTGCTTCGTCAGTAACTATGGCTTCCGGGGATGGCTTTCTCTGTCAACGACAAAAACAATGCAGCTGTTCACAAAATCTAGCTGTGTGATTGTGTTCAGCATGAATTATGGAAGCAGCATATAATCACAAAAAATGTTAAGGTGGATAAAGAGAATGGCAGCAGCGCTAAATCTTAAGGGTATGTACCCTATTGAGGCATTCATCAAATTAGAATGTTGGCACGTCACTGTCGGAATTCAGTCTCACTCTTAGTCTTAGCAAGGTCCATGGTCTTAGTGACTTACTCAGTTATTGATTGCGAGTAGTGGAACAATAAATTTTACAGTTTTGAAAAAAGTCAGTGGTGTAAGCATCAAATACATTATTTCAATGTCTTTTATCCAGTCCTATGTTTAGTGCAAACGGACTACAAATTATATCCTTCATTAAATCATTGTATCAATATTTGACATTTTTTTTATTATCAATCACATCAATATTATTATTAAATATATCCTAAATCATTTTCTTGTTACTAATGAAATGTGAGTGATGGCCTATGGTAATGCCATGGTAGTGGTTTCGCACAGATCGATTGATGTTACAACCAAACCTATGCAACGTGACTGTCATCGTAATTATGAATATTTTTAAGTAGCATAACTGGATATCGATCGATGACAACATATATATATATATATTTAACAACATCAGAATCAAAATGTTAAAAAAATTAAAAGCACACGAGAGAGCCGTGTCCAAACATCTTGCCCGCAATGGGAAGACCTCCCCCCCTCCAATGAAGAGTTGGCGAGAAAGAGGGAGTGGGCAGTAACCAGAATGTGGACACTAGCCATCAGTTATTTTTTAAGCATTGCTACATATGTTTAATGTAAATGGAGATTACTGTAATTGTTGTTCATTTATCAACTGCTAGTTGTACATCATCATGGTTTTGTGAAGACATTGTTTTATCATATTTATATATCAAGCCATTCATCGTTTATCATTTATTAATCAAACATGCAAAGTGAGTTGTGTAAAATGCATTCCAGTGCAAGATCTTGGACCTTTCTAGTATTATGACAATAATAGCATCTAACTAGTCCACTATGCTTACAAGACTTGACTGAGATCTGCAGTAAATTTAAAATGACTGAATAATGTGCTGGCATTAGAAAACCAATTCTGGTCGGGATTGTGTGTAAAATTATACATAACATACAGTGATACATAGGATGAATGGGCATCATGCAAGATTTTATTATACAATACAATACAATACAATACAGTAATACTTTATTTCCCAGATGCAAGCATTGGACTTTGTCTTGGTGTCACAGAATACAGGCAATCCAAAAGTAAACTCCTAAAGTAGAATAGAGCAAATGTACAAGACCTCCAGTAGTGGCTACCTTAAGGACAATGGGACACTCACCCACACACACGCATCCAACCTTGCACACACACAGCACCCTAGTTTTAAGTGGTCAAAAGCGTCTGCCCGATGGAAGGAGTTCGAACAGCTGGTTGGCTGGGTGGATCACATCAGACAAGCAGATAGGAAATTCATGGAAGCAAGAATACTCATGTCCCATCTCCAGCTGAGACTGGGTTACAATTCCAAGGAAGATTGCATGAGTTCCTGAGGCACTATAAAGTATGACATTTAAAAGAAAATGATATGCACATCTTCATGGAACCTAATCTAGTTTAGACAACTTATCAAAAATGTGCAATGGAAAGAACTGATTTAGGGTAGTTTCAAATTATATTTGAGTAGCAGAAGGTACACTTATTGAGGATAAGATAAGTGATAATACACTAAGGATATTATGCTGCACTTTTTTTGTAAGGGCGAATTTTTAAAGGGAGCAACACATCTATGCCAAAAGGAGCTCCAAGTCAGCAGCACCATACCAGCCTGCACACAAAGCCCCCTAGGAAGGGGATCATTGGCTCATCCCACTCCACATCATCACTTCTGGATGGACCACAAAGTTCAGGTCTTGGAGACAGCATAAGTGGCAGGTATGCACTGGACTTAAAAAAGTAACCAAATTAAATGTAAAACAAGGGAACTGTACCAAGCTAGAAAAGGGACAAAGACGAAGACAATCTACATGTTTCAGGGCACTACCCCTTCATCAGGACGACACAAAAACGACGAAAAAACGAAAAGGAAAAAGACTTATCTGCAGTAGATGTGGCGCGTTGGCTGCAAGGAAGGAGAATGACCGAGGGACAGTGAGTAAGAAAGGTTAAAAAGAGGGGCAGCCAATCGCAAGGTGGGTAGGAAAGGGTAGAGAAGGGTGGGGGTGGAGAGTGGGCGGGGGAGAGAGAAAGAGAAAGCAG
>SMGT01004167.1:68710-99846 GCA_004794575.1 Lanistes nyassanus
CTGCTTTCTCTTTCTCTCTCCCCCGCCCACTCTCCACCCCCACCCTTCTCTACCCTTTCCTACCCACCTTGCGATTGGCTGCCCCTCTTTTTAACCTTTCTTACTCACTGTCCCTCGGTCATTCTCCTTCCTTGCAGCCAACGCGCCACATCTATTGCAGATAAGTCTTATTCCTTTTCATTTTTTTATCGTTTTTTTGTGTCGTCCTGATGAAGGGGTAGTGCCCCGAAACATGTAGATTGTCTTCGTCTTTGTTCCTTTTCTAGCTTGGTACAGTTCCCTTGTTTTACATTTAATTTGGGCTTATCCTCCAAGCGGCAGTCACTTGTTTTTCTTTTAAAAAAGTAACCAATTTCAATTTTGTAAATTTTGTTTGAAAATTATCAAACAATTCAAAAATCTGAATGCAGTGGTACCTCAAATAACAACAGCAATCCGTTCCAGTATGGCTGTCTTCATTCAAATCCATCATTGAGCAAAGCACTATTTGCTATAGGGTTATGTCCCAGGATCGAAATAAGGGTTAAACAGAGGCTAAATATGGAATATGGAAATTAAGTAAAGCAACTGATGTGTTTACTAAACCAAAGCCATGGGTAAACACGGCTTAGGACTTTACGGAAAGAGGGCGTGAAAGTTGGACATGCTACAGAGAGGTAAGGATTGGGTTTGGTTCCCGCCACAAGAACATTCCACACCTCACCGAAATTGATACAACTTATGCAAAATACCTAAAAATAACCCAATATATATATATTTTTTAAATGTGGCACAACAAACCACAAAGCACAGACACAAAAACAACACACAAAACATACAATAACCTCGTATACATGTAAAACAGCAAAATAACACCACAAATTTGGCCCCTACATACTTAGAGCTGCCATTTTGGGTGCAGAACATTAATGAAAATGCAAACAGGGAGCCTGTAGAATAAAAAATACATGCTGCAGGCTTTGACTTGTGTCAGCAAAGCTTGTGTCGTTAAGGCAATGAACCTCTGCAACTGCCTATTGTTAAGTATATTGTTAGCAAGGATGGTCCTTAATGGAGGTACCACTGTATCTGGCATTTTAAAAAAATTCACAACAACCCTCAAGCCATGGTGGTCTTGGCTGGGGCAGATGAAAATGATGACGATTTAATATGTTTGATTGTTGTTAATGCAGATGTGAATAAATTTGATCCTTTAGCAAAAGAAAAAAAAGCACAAAATGTAATGAGAATTGTTAAAAACTCATGAACAAGAAATTTAAAGACTGTTTACATATTTTGTGTAAATACATTGTTTTTAAATATGTACATTTCATGGGGCATTATATATGACATACAAAAATAATGATAATTTGTTTATCTGTAAGTCATCGCCCTTATTCAGCTCGCCAACACCCAATCGCCATCAAGAATTTAGAAGATGTTGCTGCCTACCTGTATACAAAGCAGGCCAAGAAAGTCGTTATTGTTGCGGGGGCTGGTATTAGCACACCTAGTGGAATTCCAGATTTCAGGTTTGTTCATTAGTCTGCCTATATTACGCTGTTGTTTAATCCGATAGAATTGTCATGCCTACAGTGTCTTTTTTAATACCCCATGTCTCTGACTTTCTCTGATTGGTTTCTCTGTCGTAACTAAACTGAGCTTGACTTGCCTGCAGTTCTGGGAGAGAATCACAGGACTGAAGTCCCATCTGTGGGTTCAAAGTGTTCGTCATTGGCTAGTCGCATAAAAAAATTATATGTATCATGAAAGTTGTGTTTTTGTCAGTGATCTGGGTCAAACAAAAAAATTGATTGAGGATGGCCCTTTACAATGTGCATGTGTATAAAATAAAAGTTTAAAAAGAGAAAGGGGCCAAAAATATTATGCATCATAAGAACTGAAGTATAATATTTTATTTCTTGTTGAAAATTGATTAAACTAGGGCTGCGGAAAATACTAGGTTTTCGCTGTTCAGCCAAACATGAATATTCAGTTTATAGCAAGCCTGAGTGCAGATATGAATGTACATTCTACATTGATAGAAATGTGAGCTCCTGTTAACGGTATTAACTACTGTGTGTGTTTGTGTGAATGTGAAATCCTAGGTATTAAAATGATTGTTGATTACAAGGATTTTGACTTCTGGTTTGGTATAATCTGCTGTTTAATGGCTTTATTCTGTTTTCATACAATTTACATTCTGTATATGATAATTTTTGTTAGCTTTGTCCTATCTTTTGTATCTCAGGATAACTACATTTAACTACATAGCATATTGCATCGGTATGTTCAGGATAGCCATATGGTACATATTATTTATGTAACCTGAGGTGTTGGGTATGGTCTGCGGTTATTGGAGAAAATCTTTATGTTAAAGGACGCCTGGTACCGGCCTCTATGACAATCTTCACCAGTACAACATACCATACCCGGAAGCCATATTCGACATTGACTACTTTCACTATAATCCTTGGCCATTTTTCACACTAGCCAGAGAGCTATATCCTTCAGGCAGATATCGACCGAACTACATCCATTATTTTGCAAGATTGCTACATGACCAGGGAATGCTTCTACGGATGTATACACAAAATATTGATGGCCTGGAGCGAAGTAAGTTGTTGTGTTTTGTGTTAGACAAGAGTGAATTCCCAGCAGAGTAAATTTATTATTAGAGTTATGTTATTTTTTTTCCTGTACAACAACATTTAATTGCACTTGAATGAGTTCAAAGACTGCTTAAAAATTGTTATCATTCCTTATTTGAAATATTCTTCCTACAACCTTGCTTTTTCTTTCTTGAGAAAAGCTGATTGTGACAACAACAAAAAATACTTAACTAAGCAAAAATAGACAAGCACAACATCAACATTTCAGGGATTGGCCCTTCTTCAGGAATACACAAACAGATGATAATAATAATAATGACAACCCCAACAAAGTACTGGCAGCGCCAGACACAACCGTATGCTGACGTATGCAATCAAGGGAGCCTATCGTACCCATACACGTAGCAAAGACAGAGTCGAAAGTAAGGAACGTGGCAGATCTTCCACATTCCTGCCACGTTCCAAGATCTGCCACGTTCCTTACTTTCGACTCTCTCTGTGCTACGTGTTTGGGTACGGTAGGCTCCCTTGATTGCATACGTCAGCATACGGTTGTGTCTAGCGCTGCCAGTACTTTGTTGGGTTGTCATTTGACGATTTATAGCGTTCTGTCCTCATTTGTTCCTTATTAATAATAATAATAATAAATGTGGATTTTGAACGCGCGAGAACACATTTCATGCACACTTCGTGCGGACGAGGCACACAGACACTCTAGTGAAAACAACGAAACACACACACACACACACACAGAGGGAGAGATGAACGCAACACTGACCAACAGGTTGGGATACAGATCGTCCTTCAGTCACAGGTGGGTGGAAAAATATCATAAGAGAGGATGGACAGAGAAAGTTGTAAGTTAATGCAGACAGGCAGTCGCGACGTCAGTTAAGGTACTTGCGGAAAAGAAAAGTTTTTAAGTTTCGTTTGAAAGTCTGTAGTGATGTGGAACGGCGAATGTTGTGAGGAAGTGAGTTCCATTGGGTGGATGCCGAGAAGGTGAACATGCGCTGTCCATATGTTTTTGTCCTGATGCGGGGTACTGAGAGAATGCCATCGTCGGAAGAGGAGCGGAGCTGTCTCACTGGACTGTAGATTGTAAGAAGTTCTGAAAAGTAGATGGGGCATGCACCAGTGATAACAAAACATGATACTTAACCAAGAGAAAGACGATGGCCCACCAAGGCCACCGGGCAGGAAATGTGCAGAAGAGGGGACAGTGCATAGAAAGTAGCGCATGCTATACTGCCAATGGCGAGAAAGCCTACAGCCAATAAAATAGTGTGTCCTATATAGGGGTGAGGAAAGGGTAAGGGAAGAGAGATTGGGGGAAGGGGGGAGAGCCTTACAAAGATAAAGAAGAAAGAAGGAGGAAAGAGGAAAATTATGAAGTGGGTGGAAAAGAGGTTAGTGCTTTTTGTTCAGTCCTGTGGGGGTCATAGTGCCGAAATGGGAAATGAAATAAGATTCCATATTCTTGCGGTCAATGGAGTCCCCGTTCATTTGCCAAACAACGCAAACCCTCATGTTGTCTAATGTATGCGGGGGAATGTTGAAATGTCTTGTGACTGGAGAGTTTCTCTGATGTCTGGTATCTGCAGAAAAGCTGGTAGAGGCACATGGAGCCTTCTACACAAAAGGTGCTTGTGTAACTTTGGCCCCAGATACTGTAGATTTCATAAGTACATGTATTTCAGTAAGTTGGGATTCTGAACACTCATGTCTATTTATAATAATATTTATCCATTTTTTGAGGGGTGGTGGAGTGCCCATGTTTTCATGGTATCTGTAGAAGAACGTGAATACCTTCTTCCATTTTTCTGTCATTGGTGAAGGTTCTTTTTAAACGTCTGTGGCCAGAGTTCTTATGGTTGCTCAGGTTACAAAATTTGCCAGACACTGCACAGTATATGGCACACTGATTCATAAATTAGAGATGAAGCCTATGGCTGCTGTCCACATCACTGCTAATGGAAGGTAGCTGTGCAGTTGCAGGATTGCCTGCTGAAAAGCTGGTGGAAGCACATGGCACCTTCTCCAGTGCCACCTGTATCACCTGTCAGAGGAAGTACGATGGAGATGAAATCAAGGTAAACCACTCTAGGATCAATTTGTATTATATAAATGAAGACAAAATTTTCAATGTTAGCACCATCTTAAGAATTTATTTTGTATTTAAAGGTTGCAAAATTGGAGAATAACATTAATAAGCCAAACTTTTACCTTAAGAGGCTGGCACTTTTTTTAAAAATAATGCTTGCTTAATAGTGTTCTATATATTTTATTAACTGAATGGCTGAAAAACTATGGTGTATATATGTTACAGAAATAGTGAAAAATATGCAAATTTCTTTGCTTGCTTGTTTGGTGCTTTGTATATCTTTAACTCAATTTTCAGGACAGTATTTTTGCTGACAAACTTCCAATATGCAAGAGCAAGTCATGCAGTGTAAGTACAGGAAATATGCATGGTTCGGCAGATATCTCTTTTGTTTAAAGTTAAAGGATTGTAGAAGACACTGGGATGTTTCCAACATCGATGTCTCTAGTTACAAAAAAAAAAGCAGACACCAAGTTACAGATTTACAAATTTCAAATAACAGTGATTGTCATAATGTGCAGTTGTAGTTGTATGTATTTATATTGCCAACTCTTAGGGTATTGTCAAGCCAGACATCGTCTTCTTTGGAGAGGAGCTTCCAAAGCGCTTCTACTTTTACTTAAAGGATATGCTGCAGACAGACCTAGTGTTGATCATGGGCACATCTCTGGAGGTTTGGTCTTTGCTGTATGACAGAGTGGGAGGGAAGATAGAGATTTAAAATTTATGAAGGAACACTTGATCGGTTTTTTGTTTTTTTTGACAGAAAGGGTGGTAGTGAATGGCGATAATGTTGTTGGGTTGTTGATGATGTTAAAGCATGTGTTGTAATCTGTTGATGATGCTAAAGCATGTGTTGTAACACAAAAGTTTAGGTTATGAAAGATCAAAGTAAAATCTCTTCCAAACATCATGTCTATGACAAAAGCATTGGAAACTCCAGCAGGTGAACACAGATCTGTTGACCCTTACAGGGTAGCAATAATTTCTCTAAAATATCCCCCAAGTTGTGGGTATTCAGCAGAGACTTACCAAATTATTGGCAAGATCCTTCAAGAAGTTCTTGCTTCTTTTTCCTTCTGTTGTATTTATTGATTTTAGTTTATTTATTGTTGATTCCACATACTGATGATAGCTGCTTGCAGAAAGTTGAGATGCTGCTACATGTAGGGAGGTCCCACTGAAGTACAGAACTTTGCTGTGCTTCTAAAATTTTAACTGCTGCAGTGTGCTTTTGAGATGGAGAATTTTATGCTTTAATACTAGACAAGCTGTTTGTGAAGTTACTGGGGCATATAACCTATAGCAGTCTGCTCCTTTTGCAAATTATTATTGTTGTACCTTATCAGGTTTATTCGTGGATGTACAGGTTCGTTCTCATAGGATTATAGATCAGCCATTAGGAGGAAAAACAGATCTGTGTACACAAAAGCCAGCAGAGAAAATCTAAACTGGGTTTTCTGCCTGTATGTTATGAATGCTTCTATTGATTTTATAAGATATAATTGAGTAGTAGGGAAAGAAAGGATTTTAAAATTGCTTTTGTCTGATCTTTAGGTGCAGCCCTTTGCTAGCATCATTGACACTGTCCGCTTCAGTGTGCCCAGAGTCCTTTATAATCGTGATCCTGTTGGACCTTTTCGTAAGCAGAGGCGGCCCAAAGATTTTGTCTCTGAAGGTGAGAACTCGTTCTTTTTGGGAGTTGAGATTTCATTTCGTGTTTCCTTTTTTTCTCCTTTAGAGATGATGGTCTTTCACTTTAGACTGTTTGATAAGTAATGAGAGTATTTGGCCAGTATTGTATATAGATACAACTTCTCTACCAGAGATGACTTTCAACCTGTTATTTGCTGAGTGGTTTGTCTTTTTTTCTGAGAATCCTTTCGCATTTAACGGGCTGGAATCAGTGTAATATGTGCTGAGCTCATGAACTTCACCCAACCATAAAGAGGAATGCATAATTATAAAGACGCAATGTTTTTGTACCGTGCTGCAATCTGCTATCTTAGTCATCTTCTTCAACAAGATGTGTAAAATCACAGTTGAGAAGAATGCCAGAGAGCACTTTCTGTAGTAGTTGATGAGTCATTACCAGCAATTCATGCAAATCTGCATGTCTACCTATTTACACCAATACACTTAAAGTGTGATGGCGATGATTTTTTCCAGGTGACCTCATTGAGAAGGTGCAAGAGTTTGTCAGCATGGTAGGCTGGGAAGAGGACATGATTAATCTTATTACTCACATGGAGGGAACTTTCAAAACTGTATGACCCTTTTCTTTGGAAACCTTAGAATTTGTGGTTAAAAAATCATTTGATGATCATTTGACACACTGTTTTGTAGTCAACGTCAGAATATTGGCATTAGCCTAGCTTGCAGTTGTTTATATGTAGATACATATACTGAGAGACTTGAAGATGGCAGGGGTGACAGACATGAGAAGGTGTGGAAAGGAACAGATTTATCTGCATCTATTGGTAATGACTTTGGCAATTGTTTACAGGCTTTTCCTCCACCACCTCCATCCCCAAGGAAAGTTGGCAAAAAAATAATTACTCATGGAAGACCTAATTATCTGGCAGCCATGTGGCGACGACATGGGAACGAGTCCTCAGAATCTGATGACTCCAGTGATACAGATTCAGGAACAGTGCCTTCTGAAGATTCAGACACCTCCTCAAGTGAGGACGATCCCAGGACAAGGCGGAGCAAGCCTACTGTTGGTGCCAGGGGCACAAATTCTGTGGGAAACAATGCTGGGAAACCAAAAGCTAGTCTTAGAAATAGAGAAGCTGCAAATGATTCAAAATTGGGTAGCAAAAGAGATGCACACTCTGCAAGAGATACTGAACAGAACTGCAGAAATATTGTTGAATGTGGCAGTGCTGGTTCTGGAGATGGGGCTGGTGGAAAGCTGTTGAGCTCAAAGACAACTTTTACTGCTTATGAAACTAGGGGTGGAATAGCTGGGGGTGTTTCTGGGAGTCACAGTGGCAAAAGGCACTATTCTCAGCAGGCTGCACCTTGTGTTGGTGCAGACTTGAGCAGAAAACTACGCTTGCTTGCTTTGAGAGACAACAGCAAAGCCACAAAGACAAGGGATGGCACAAGTTGCAATGCTGCAAAATCAGAAGCCAGTCATACAAAGCCTCCTGTGGGCCCTAGAAAATTTTTGCCACAGAAAAGTCGGCCCTCTCCAGGCACCCATCCCATGAAGCCTAGATCCAACAGCGTGAACAGGGCCGATGCAGCTAAAGCTAGCTACAGCTCCAGACCAGATTTCAAAGAACTGCAGCCACGAGTGATGTCTGCTCACCCCGAGCCGAATCGATTGGCATACCACCATCGAGGGCTTCTGCCTGCGGTATACAATGCTCAGAAACAAACATTAACAGACTCCAGTAGTTCAGAAGATGAATATGATAATGTTGTGAGTGACAGGGATAGTGATGATTCTAGCGATGACTCTCGATGACTTTTATCTTGTTAGTTTTATCACCAGCTGACTGTAGAGAATTGAATAGTCCTACCTTCATTTTAACTCCTTCTCACTCCCTTCCACGATTTGTGCATAGCTTCAGAAGAATAACCCTACCAATTCACAGCCAAACCAAAAGTATTTGTATGACATTGGGTAGACAGCATTGTTTTGACACCAGGCTGTTTTTGTAGTTCTTCTACAAGGAAAAAAAGAGGAATTTTTGTAGGATCTTTTTTTTTAGTCACCAGTATTGTGGTCTCTGCGCAGCTGCCTTAAAATTGATCTTGCAAATTTGCTTAGTGTTAAAAGTCTGTTCTCTTATTTAATATGTTATTATGCATTATGCTGTCACATTGTTTACTATGATAAACAAGAACATGATTGACCAAGTGCCAGTAAATTTATATCTGAAGTCCATGGTCTGATATGTGTTATTATCCATATGCCTGCTAATTCTGCCTTCTGTTTGACAGGGAAAATACTTGTTGCCTTCAGGATTTTTCTGGCGGTTGCTGTGCTAGCTCTTAAGAGTATTTTAGCCTCTGCTTATAGCAGATGCAGATCAGATGACAGAGAATCTGCTCTTGTGTTGCAAAAAAAAAAATTCATCCTTTTCTTTCATAAAGCCATTATCTGCCACTGTAATATGCTGGGCAGAATTACACTGCTGGAAAGACAGAAAGTGCTTCAAAGGCCGACCTTCAACTTGGCACTTGCTTTGCTCCATTGAGTTTTGTCAGTGGGATACAGCACTAGCTGTGCTGTATCATGAACAAACTGCCTGAAACCTTCAATGGTATTGTATGGAAAACCAAAAACGCTAGCACTAGCTGTGCTGTATCATGAACAAACTGCCTGAAACCTTCAGTGGTATTGTACAGAAAACGAAAAACAATTATCCATGTCACATATCTCCTAAAGACATTTTACTGACTTGTTCTAGTCTGAGGGTCTGGCCACAGAATTTTACAACAGTACTTAGCACTTGACCTTCAATTTGTGTATTTGCTTTTATGATGTATGTTTTGCTTTGTTGAGCCACTCATCTGTCTCAGAATGTACAGATTGCATTGGTCACATTGTACTGATCATTGGTTTTGTGTAGCTTCTAAAAATTTTTGTACAGATCTTCCACCCCAACCCATTGAATTTACCTGCCTTGGGTAGTTGGGGAACTGTTAAAAAAAAACAGGGAAATACTGTGGCCTTGAGGCCCATAGGCCATCAGAAATCTTTGCTGGCCAGGGGTGATTTGTTAAAATATGTGACCAAGAGACTAATCAGACTATTACCCCCTCCCCCCCCCCCAAAAAAAAATTCTTGGCTTATACAAAATTTAGTGGGCTCGTGGATTTCAAAAGTTACTGCCCTGTGTAGCCAGTGAAAAGTTTGGAACCTCCCCCACTCATGATAAACAGGAAAGCCTGTTGACATCACTCATCTGTTTTTTTCTAGGATATGTACAGTGCAGTCCAACAAACATGAGTTCTGATAATATGTACTCGTTAAATTGGTAACAGGACTCCATTTTTCTTACCAGCATATTCCTATTTGATATAATCTGGTTAGGATGAAAACTGGTTAAAGCAGTTTTATTTTTGTCTCCTGACACTGGTTCTGTGCTTTGTTGATCTTTCTTCAGCTCTTAAGTGTATTAACAAGTTCATGAAGGCTGCACTCTTAAAAAAAAGTTATATTTGTATTTTGCTATGTGATAATAATTTATTAACCCTCCTGCCTGAGCCACTTCCATAAAATGTACATACAAAGTAAGAAACCCAGAAGTGGTATTTTGCATCACACTTTGAGAGACAATGCAAGACTTCTATTGTTTTAAGTTTTTTATTTACCCTCAGAATAAAAGAATGAATGTAGTATCATGTAACCACAGTCTGCAAATATTGTCATAAAAAAGTTTCTTGCTAACTTTTCTTGATGCTACTGGTAACTTTTCTAACAAAAAAATATTATGCACAGCTTGACAGATTATAAGTACATGAAGGAGCACTGAAAACAGTATTTTTTGAAAAAATGAAGTTCCTCCAAACTGTGACATTTTGTATAAAATTTAATCAGTATTGAAACAGTTGGTCATGGAGATTTTTGTCCATGTACCGACGAAACTATTTACATTTGTATGCTGTTCTTCTTTGAGTATTTTTGTATTCATTTTCAGAGATTTCCTCATTATGAACTTGTGATCTTGTCTACAAGAAGTTAACATTCTATTTACTATGTATTCTGTATAGAGAGGAGGGCTAGTGGATAGCTTGTACTTTATGCAATTTTTATAAGCTGATAAGGCTGACAATGTTAAAATAATGTTTGTGAATTATAGAGGATGCAAAATCACCATGATTAAGCAAAATCATGCCTTTTTTAAAATCATGCTTAAGCTTATTTTTCCAACCAAAAGCATAACTTCACCCTTAATCCATAGCCCTTCCCCCCCCCCCACTTCTTTTGTTTTGAAGAGGTGATCACTGTGCCATTTAGTAAAAAAAAAAGGGGGGGGGAGGGGAATTTCTCCAGGAATGATAGATATGCCATTTGAGTAGCATACACCATTTTCCAATATGCTGTTTGAGAATATTTCCAGTTCTGAGGATGGTAGATTTTTCCAAAGTTTCACTGCACACTGCAACAGTGTCATGTATAGTTTGTGATTTGTTATGTAGCATGAGATGATAGATCAAACCAGAAAAGTTCTAAGTCTTTGGCAGAGTTGGGAGAGGAGAGAAAGCAGGGAACTGCTGCTTGTTACATCCTCAGAGCACCATAGCACTTTAACCCATCACAGCATAGTGATCAGTCCACGAGACTTGTAGCATCTAAAAGATGATGTTACAAACTAATACAAAGATCAGATAGGAGTCATAGGTCTTTTGTTTCACATTTCCATATTTCTTTGTTCATGTGATGTAACAGACAAATGAAATAGTTTAGGTAAAGGCTGCTACGGAAGCAAGTCTTGGCAAGAGTAAAATGCCTATGCCTTGATTCACCAGTTCACTTGTTTGCAAAATTAGGTGAAAATATGCATGTGATCTTGTTTTTGCATAATATGAGTGTTGTGATATTCCCTTACCCCACCCATAAAAGTTGACTTGAAAATGTTCCGTTTTTGTGTGACCAAAGCAAAAGCATTAACACTGTTTCTTATTCAACAGGTATTTTTAATCCACGTACAAGTAGAATTGTGCACTAGACATGATCTGATCCTGAATCTGTTTTCAGATATTGTGATTGTTTTAATCTGTCATGTTTGAAAAGACAAAAAAAAAACCAAACAAAAAAACAGCGTCAGTACAGAATCACTGTATATAAAGAAGATTGCTGCAATTCAGTCGTCAGTCTACCCAGCAGAAGTGCTTGTGTGGAAGCATGCTTTGTTTCAGGTGTCGTGTGCGTATGTATTAAATATAACTGGTCTGGGAATAATAAACTCAGATTTTAAAAAAAAGCTTTAAATGTTTTTGGATCTTTAACAGAGTCTCACTCATGCCAAACTAATGCTGCATATGTCCGTCAACCATCAACACATTGTTTTGCAATACGGAATTGGTAACATTTTTGAACCAGGTACCTACAACCAATAGTGTTCTGGCAGCACTATAGGGAGTACTTTTACCTCTGTGGCTTGGGGGGTGGGGTGGTGGAGTGGGGCTTGCAACTTCAGGGATAGTGAAGAACTTCACACACATAAACTCCGTCTTTCTCACAACTGCAGAGCAATTTTGTGACTTTTCTTAGCTTATATATGCCATTCTTTAATTTTACTTTTGTCAAAATTCATGAATAATTTTTTCTTCTGCAAGATGCATGGATGTCCAAATGGTCCAACATACTTAGGACACTTTTGTCATGCTCTGCTTAGTTTTTGATACAAAACAACCTTAAAAACATGGAAGTTGTTTTGAGTACAGACAGCAGACAGCCATTTACAGTCCCAGTTATATAATGTATAGCTTTACAATGTGGACATTCTTGTGATAGTACATGGAACAAGCACCTTTAAGTCACGAACTCATATTTTGACCTCTTATGAAATAAGCAATATTATGCTGGAATTGCACACCTGGCTTTTATTTTCTTCAAACAAGCAAAAGTGTTGAACTCTCATAAAATACTGAAAACTAGGACATGCTATTTCAGTACATTCTTTGTGCAGATTTTTAAAAACGCTTTGAGGTAATATATATTTAGGTTAAGGCAACCACATGATCATATAAACAATGTGTTTCTTATACAAGTTTAAAAACAAACTAAGCATCTAGGTCATTTTAAATTCAACTACTTTTATCATGAATCAATCATTATTTTTGCTCTGGCATGCATATACATTTTCACAGGTTGAAAACAAACTCAAAATTAACAAATAATTACAATTCAATCCATTTAATCCCCAAGTTATTTTTGTTTCGATTACAGTTAACTTTACCATGGGGTCATTCTATCAACAAGTGCTATGCCTTTCATTTTTAATTTGAAAAGAATAAACTGTTAAAAATTAAGCAGGAGCTTATTGACTTTTATTGAATTACATTTGGCCTAATCCCAATGCTCCATCTAAACATGTGTCTGATACCCTCACCCTACACCCTTGCTTTGTCACAGCACGTGTAATTAACAGTAAAAAAACACCAGTCATTGAAGAATACTTGCAACTATTTTAGGTGTGGATTTTACAACGTGCGAACTTCTATCTGTGGCCATGACTGTCAAACCAATTTTGGAAAATATTCATAGCTCACTAAGGTGCTAAAACAAAGTCAGCCCTAAATTTCAGATTTTTTTTGTGCAAGGTTGAACTACACATCCACCTAATTTGGTATAATTTCATTTATTCCTAGTTGATGCCATCATCCATCCACTACCAGAGTTGTTTAGAGTGACCACAACTATTTTCCTGGCTGTCCCTCTAAATAAGGGACAATTGCAAGCACAGGACAGTTTTTCTCTTCTTCATGAGCATCCATTCACAGGATCCACTGCTTTTGATCTACAGTGACATCATCCAGATTGATGTTTTCCAAGATGATCTCCAACCTATCGCTCATTCCCCAAACATTAGCACAGCACACACCTAATGGCAAATCTCACACTGCAATGCTGATCTAAATTATTTCCATTTTTAACTGTGGGACATGTATATCAGAAAAACCAACTCTTGCATACTCTACTATGCAACTGTTCGCTTAACCACTTATCGTCTACCAGTTTCGTTTAAGGTTCCCCCTAACCTCCCTGACCTAACAAGCACACAGAAGTCAGCCTTAAGGTTGAAGCCACATGTCCTGTACATGTAAGGGAATTGGTTGCAAAGAATATCAAGATTTAAAACTATATTTGCACTTCCAGCTCGTCACATACTTGTTCATGCAAACAATTGTATGATAAAGAATTGCACAGTCTTGACTAATTTTTCTGGCACCAAGAACAGCATTTTGATTTCAAAGGAAGAAACGCTGCATCCTTAACTGAAATATAATCAAAGACGCATGGTTTCATTCTGTTACAATCTGGATAGCTGACCTGCAAAATAAGTAAAATAAGAAAAATTGAACAGTCTGTGAACACAAGTGAAAATATATACACTAAAATAGTTCTGGGACTGGAAGTTCAGTGGTAACTCTCATAACCGTTAAGACTTGCTATGACAAGATTTCACCTCAGTCATGAAAACTGCATATAACATGCAGAGGCAAGAAGTAAAAGTTTTGCAAATGCTCTTGTTCAGGCATGCCAGTGGGGTTAGGCAAAAAAGAAGTACCGCGTGATGCCAGTTACCGGGCCATAGCCTTAAAGATAGCAATGCTTCACTGGCCAGTGAGGACACAGATACGCTTAACTTGAAAATAATGGCAAATTATAATTAATAAAAAACAAATGAGGACCAGCGCTTAAATTATCGTAAGATAACTCCAGCAAAGGTACTGGCAGCGCTATACATAGCCGTATGCAGACGCATGTGACCAAGGGAGCTTATCATACCCAAACATGTAGCAAAGAGAGAAAGAAAGAAAGGAACTTGGCAGATCCTCAAAAAGATCCTTGAATTTAGACAATTCACAAGAATGACCATTTTGATGATCGAAAAACAGAAAACGGTTCATTAATGGAACTCTGGCATGCCTGCTTGTTATTATGGCCTGTACTTCTAAAGCCCCTCCCCCACCCCACTCCTGCAAAAAAAAAAAAAAAAAAGTGGGGGGGGGGGGGGGGCGAGGGACAAAGTAAAAAGAAGAAATCAAATCTAAATGTAAGGCTGGTAGTACATTTGTTGTGTTCTATACTGTATTTATTATAATAGTGAAATGATAAAAACCATTTTTTTTAAAACTGAAGTTAATTTTTAACAAACTCAGAAGAAATCATGTCAACATTTACTTACTGTGAGAAGCAGTGGATATCTGCTCAAGTGACCACATGCGGTCCAACAGTTTGTTTTTAACAGTCAGTGCTTTCAGGCATTTTGCATCTGCAACAAAAAGCCTTTAGAAAAAAAACTACAACACAACTAAGTTTTGATTTTAAAAAAGTCTTCATCAAGTTAATGGTCAAATAAAAGAGTAAAGCACAATGACAAGAAGCAGAGAAATCCAGTGTGTGCATTCTGGGCAAAGTTAAAAATGAGGATTCAGAGCGAGAAAGGAACAAAAGATAAATGTAAATCTAAACTGTCTGCCATCTCTATGCTCTTCCACAAAAATATTTAAAAAAAGAAAAAAGACATAAACATGCCACAAAGTGAGGAGCATCTTGCACTCAGTGAGAAGTGAAAACACCAAACTAATTTTCTATTGATTAGATAAAACAGACTCCTGAATTGCAGCAGGTGACTTTGACTTATTGGCCGGGGTCGGGGGCCGCCTAGGCCCTGGCGGGGCCAAGAGGCTGGGTGGACGGGGAGGGGGGAGGTAGAGGGGGGGCGGAAGTCTTCTTCCGAAAACGAATATTTTAATATTTAACTGGCAAATTCTAGCCTCTCCTGCAAGGAAAATCTTTTCATTTGTAGTGATGTTTGTTTCATCTGGTCATATTTTCACGCTGCAAGAACATGAGGCAATGACGTCTAGCGACCTGGAGAGCCGCACATACAAAATGGCGTCCGTTTCGGGGATTCAAGCCAAATAAGCATACATTCCGTTCCGTTCACTGATAAGCACAAAGTTGATTTTGGCGTACCAGCCTCACAGCTTTGGCGTACGCCAGGGTTTGGTTTGGTGTAAATACGCCAAATGGTGTACAATTCAGGAGTCTGATAAAAACACTATCCCAGTCTTGGACACATGGTCCTGAAATCAACTACAACACAAAGTGTAAAACTCACCTCTGGTTAAAAGATAAGTACTGATGACAGGCCAGACAGTGCACAGCGGGATACTCATGTTGACATGTGGGAAGCTGGCCCCAGATGAATTATCCCTGTCACAGACAAACACAGTGGGATCTGTCAGAAGTGATTCCTTCCCGAATGAAAATAGTTTTTGCTAATCTGTGCAAGTTAGTTCAAGTAATTAAAAGATCTGATATTTTTTGTTTCAAATCACTCAAGTCACAACAAATAATATTAATATTTTACAGTATTAGAAAATCTGTACCGGGTGTTACAGACAACAATGCCCAGCAAGCGTCCGAGGCTATCCAACAAAGCGCCCCCGCTAGCTCCTGGATGCACTGCGCAGGTGGTCTGCACAGACAGTAAAACTTGCTGTCAGCACCACCAACATGCCAATCTAATGGCAAACATTCTAAAATTTATTAATCCAGCCCCAGTCTTTTACCCACTGACTGAAAGCTAATCCAGTGGAAATGATTCATGACTTGGCAAATTCTCTGATAAATGATTTCTGAATGGCTTAGTCCCCAAAGTCATAAACATCAAAAGCAGAAATCTGCTGTTTTAGTGTAATTGTAAAGTTTAACATTGTTTTACTCCACGCCAGACTACTTTTCTCCACTTCACCCAGCTAAGTGCCTGGGGTTTTTTGGGGTTTTTTTTTGGCCTTTGTCTTCACCTGTTTCTGCATTTATCTGTCTTTATTTCTGTTTCTGTTGTCCTGAAGAAGGGGTAGTGCCCTGAAACTGTCAATTGTCTGTGTCATCCATCGTTAAACTTGGCTCAGTTCTGTTTTTATTAAACTAGTTTTATCTCCAAGTGGCAGTCACTTATTCCTTTTTATGAATGCGATAATCATATATTCAAACAAGCCATTACCTGAATCATTACAGGAATCTGCTTAAAGTTCAATACTTTTGAGATGACCCCTGATGTCACAGATGGTGCCAGGTTGTGCTCAGCACCAAATACACCATGCCCAACCACAAAAGCTTTCATTCCTGCAAACACCATGATTTGAACCAAATGATCAAGAGTGGCAAATCTCCAATTTTTCAGCTGTTTACACCCTGACTCACTAAAAACATTGTGCCACATACTAATACAGAAGAACAAGCATGCATATTTATTTTTTCGTGAAAATATTAAAATTAAATTTTCTTCAAGTTTCAGTTTGCCTGTACACAGCTCTCTAATTTTGCCCTATATGAACATATAGCTTCCCTTGCATGTGGACACTTTAAAAACCTACCCACACATTTGTCTATATAGAAACATAATGTTCAATTACTTTGGGCCCCAGCTTTGTTCTTACCAACAACAGGCCTGACAAATTCAATGGTATTTGTCAACATTTGTGGCCATTTATCCTCAGAAGAAAGTTTGAGAAGGCCAAGGTCAAACTGATGGTGGAGAGGATGCTGACGATGTATAACCTCAGTTTTTATAAGCGGACCAGCATTATGTATCTTTGCTTCAACTGAAAAATTTAAACAAATTTAAAAAAGACATATACTGACCTTTCCACAGAAACAAAACTGAAAGTGTGCAAGTAATCACTTCTGGACACAGAACCAAATAAAAAGGCAGCTTATACCAAACATTAAAAACTATTTTATAAGGACAGTAAAATGTATGGTTTAAACAATACAGGATCACATCTGCAGTATCTACACTGTATCCTTGAGGATGAATTTTTTTCTTCAGGTAACGTACCTTGATGTAAGTGAGCATCTTTGATAACATGACTGCAGGTCAAAACCACAGCCTCGCCATGCTGCTTACTGATGACCACCCCCGACCCCCACGTATTTCCAACTTTCAACAGCACAACCTCAGGAAGACTGGGCTCCTCACCTGCACATAACTGAGCTAGGTACAAACTCAATCAGAGTTTTTAAGAAATCAGCCTGGAGAATCTATTCAATTCCAGACTATGGATCGCAGACCCCAGGCTACACACTGTCACTGTGTCACAAGAAGCATTATTATTTTCTGTATCACTGTCAGGGATTTTAATGCATTCCTTCTCCTTTCATTTCTACTTATAATGTGTCATATGAACATCAGGGATACACACATCGAGGTATCTCTCTCAAACCAAGGCTCACTCTTTGTCTTTCATCATTCATGCTTTTCCTCCTTTTCTCCAAAACCCCCTGCAAGCCAGCTTCCCATAACAATTATTCTGCATCCAAAAATTGTCAAATCTCAACGGTTAGCACCTAAGCGCAGTGACTAAGCTAATGAAAATGCAATCAGTGCACACATACATGTATGGAGATATGGAACCAGAGACTCTACACACCAAGAACCCCTTGTTGATGTCTCCTCTTTGTTTTCAAAGCTTTTTATTTTGGTTAAAATAAAGCGTTACTATTAATCGTGACCTCTAGTTAACCTGTTTGTTGTCTGAAACCGCATTTGAAGCTGCTAATACTAGGTACACTTAAAAAAATCTGTTGGTGTATTCATTATTCATTATTATTTCCGGTGTGCGATAACATTAACTGCATAAAGAAACTTTCACAAAGGTGTATAGATTTAAAAGAAAAAAAATGTTACCAAATAAAGACTTCTGTCCTCCATTAATAGACGGAAGTGCCCCGACGTGATTGCGAATATAACCTGGTATATTAGTTGACAGACTATCCAAAACTTTGTCAATGGCACATGCGATGCAAAAACCAACCCACTCGTTATTCTTCCAGCACAGAGATGAAACGACAATACCAGTCAGATATCTGAAGAAATGAAGGAGAAAATTATTTTAATCTAAAAAACGGAGTATATGGTCTTGCCAATCAAAAGCCAATCTGGTAGTTTAAGTGAAAAGCAAGAGAACTCGTACCTTATTGAATGGTTTACTGTGTACAGTGGTGCACCTTCTCCACCAAGAATACATCTGGCATCAGATAAAATGAGACACTTGTCCTCCCCTGCCATGTTGCTGATGATACCATGACTTATGGAGTTGAGGAAAGCTTCAGGTTTTAAGCCAGCAAATGGAGTAGAACAGATTTCTATTTGTTCGCCAACATGGCAGTATTCAGAAGGGCGAAGCCACAACTTGCTTTCATATGGAACCCAATTATGTATCTGTAACAAAACAAAATGACTCAGGATGCTAAGTGTTTGCTGGTCTTGCATTTCATCCAGAACTGCAGGGTCAGATTGTTGTCTGTCTTCCTTCCTATCCATCAGTTCCCAAGAAGAGTCTGGCATCAGCTTTTGCAGAGCATTATGGAACGATGAACACAGAACGATTTCTATGATACCAGCAGAAAAACTAAGAAAAGAATGCATGTCATTTCCAGACCCTCCATACTTCAGATCATCAAAGTGTTGGTTGTCTGATGCTACATTTGTTACTGCTGTCTCAACAGCCAAAACTGTCTGTGCAGTTCTAGAACGGACGAAGTTCCTGTAGTCTCCACTTTCCTCCACCAGAATTTTGCACTGCAAGGCCTTGTACTTTGGCAATGGTTCACCCTGTTGAAGCATGGATCCCTTCGGAACAAAAGGAGCCAGAATAGAACCATGAGTGAGAACAAATCCACTGGATGTATTGATCAGGATTCCACAGCAGGAACTTTTGACTGCACATGTGTCTGCACTAGTAATCATCACAACACAGGCTGGTTTAAACATGGTCTGTCTTTTGTTAGTTGACATCTCTGTGAGTAACTGAAATGAAAATGTTACTCCTATATGTAAACAACTTTACACTGAAGCAGAAACACATCCCAATAAATAGTCATTCAATATTATATGTAATTTACCTTGTGAACATTCAAGTGTATAAAGAGGTATGAGCATATGTTCTTCAAAACTTTGTGAACTGGATAAATTTATGAAAACCAGATCATTACCATCACTGATTCTGGAAGGATTTGAAATCTGACAAAATATATAACTGCTGCAGAAAGTCTGTTATTAACTCAAAAAGTACAAAATGGCCATCACAGATACTGAGATAGGCACTCATGACATGTCTTTATATTCTAAAAAAAATATTCACAGTATTTACAAGTACTTATAGTAACAACATCAAGAACTTGTAGTACTGAAAACATCTATTTACTGAAAATATAGACTGAAGCTGTGAAGCATGAGAAAAAGATGTTCTAGTAGATATATAATACTGTAACAAATAACAGTTTTACTCTTCTGTATGTTTTCTTGAGTTCTTCCATCACTGATCTAAGCGTGATTTTTTTGTTACATTTGTCTATATGTTTGTATTCTGTCCAAAAGGAAGGGTCACCAGCATTGAAACGCTGAAATTAATGTGGTCTATAATTTTTACTGGTTGGTTTGAGTTTGAGTTTCGTTGTGCCGCATGTATCATACTATCTCAGCAGTTTTGAGTTTAACAAACTCGTTCCATAAAGATGTTAGTAAAACAGACCTATAGTTATTTTGTCGATAGACAGCATTATAAAACATACTACATAGCACATGTACAAGATGTAGTTTCTTCTACGTATTTCACTAATTCGTTTTTTTTTTTCAATTGGCCACAATTTCGTTCTCTGGTTACAGATAAGTTTCGTTAGTTTTTAGCGTTTAGACATTTTCCAACTTTTACTTTATCTACGCATCTTTCTAACACTCCAATTATGAATTATTGAATTAATGATTATTCAAAACACTCTTCGCCTCGACACCTGGGTTTAACTTTGGGCTGATGGGGGAAACTTTTTTCTTGATCTTCGGTGTTCCATTAAAAATTTCTTTTGTGCACAAGTGTTAGTGTTATCAATCGGCGCTAGCTTCCTAGGAAGCATTGGCTGATTGTGGGTAGGCGGCCCTGAAAGGTTTGCATGTCAACTTTAGCACCCTCCTACCTCTCAACAATCACCAGTACCCCTCCCTCCTCCCTGCTCCCGTTCTTTCTCTGCTCTAGAGTACCATTCTATAAATGGCTACTTTGTGTGTCACTGTCGCCACTGACAGTCACGCGCTCTGACGTCATCAGTTTTTGAGTACACGAAGCGCATCTTGGCGAAGTGGAATTTGACTGTTTTACGGGATCTAGTCATAGTTTGATAAGTTAGATACATGCCTTTAATCTCTCCGGCTAACATTTTGCTAGCTATATATGCTACTCTTTGACTACTTTACCAGAAAAGTCATTCAAGGACTTTTTCACGCTAAAGGTCAAGGGTTAATACCGCCCCTGCAATGCAAATTGTGAACCCCGTTAATCATTGGCACGCTTACATGACGGTGAGTGAATGTAGAATATTATTTTAGATAAAATTGGCAGGGAAGGCACGCGTACATAGACCTAATCGTGCAGTGGAGCTGTTTATGGGCTTAGAAATGCAAAAACCACACATCCTGTCTTACTATAAGTGGTACCAAACAAATCATCTCTGTTAGTAGTTCTCCGTGCACTAATGCATTCTCCTGTATGAGGTCATCTGAGAGACAGCGAGCGCAAACTGCGACGTTGGTTGGCGGCAGAAAGCCAGCAAGCTCGTCGCAGCACCATGGCTCGCACAAGCTTTGAACTCGAGCAAATTCACGGCTTTGCCGTTGCTTGACGTCCCGCCTTCCGTCTGCCGCTTATTTCCTAGTTCTTTTCCCTGTCGAACTGCATGATTTAGACGTTGTAGCCAAACATGTAAACCGAAGAACTTCAGTGGTGGCTTATCATTCAGTTCTGAACTAACACAAGACCATGCGAAGAGAGCCTGCGAAAGTGGCGCGGCGTTATTAGCTTGGGGGCATTTTATGTCTCGTTCGCACTGCCGAGCTCGTACCATCGAAAATGCTGGGTCCCATTCTAGAATCTCCTGTAGGTCGGGGTGTTCAAAAGTCGCGTATATTCGCGTACCGTTAATTCATACCCACCAGGTGCTTGAATTTTATTTTTGGAGCCAAACGCGGGAATCTGCACACCTGTCAGCCTTGTTTTGAGGCTGAACGACTTAATAAAGCCGCAATATTGCTACAGGAGTGCCCACAATCACATTACATCACATTAATCGCATGCCACACGCCATGCCTGCTGTGTCGACTTGCTCATTTCTGAAAGTGCACATTTGCTGTGATCCTAGTTTGTACGTACAGTAGTACAGTGGATCTAAGCTGTCAGTGTGTGACAGAATCCATAAATTTAAAATAATTTTATTAAATAGCCTGAACTTGCAGATAAATCCAGTCTGTCTCTACCAAAGTGTTAGGATATAATTTATTATGGTAACATTGTTTTTGTTACAATCTGACCAAGACTCCAGTGACTGGTCTGTAATGTTTTTGATGCAACAGAAAGTTTTGTGGATGCATTTGGCATATTTCATACCAAGCACCGGCAGTGCCAGAAAACATTACCCTTGTAGCAGACACTTCAGGGGGGTGGGGGAAGATGGTGTACATCTGTGACAGCAGCTTTCAATAATTATTGGAGCCTTCTGCTTAGGCAAGTGAACCACACACTTTTTAGATTTTATCCTTATTAACAGTATTACAGGTCTGTAAACTACTGAGTCAAGTGTTGATGGTACAATCTTGCATGCATTTCTGAAGTGTATAAATAATACTAAATGATACAGTCTATGTATATAAGGCTTTTTTGGATGGGCTGGAGGGCCCTTTCTGTGTTGGAAGGAACTGTCAAAACTTTGCAGTAGGATACTGTCAACATTCAATAATTCTAGTCATTCTCCTACCTGAAAGTATGATGAAGATAATGACTTGTTGAAAGTAGGGACCTGCAAAATGACTGAGATCCTCTTGGATAGTGTGGTGGTGGAGTGATTTTCCCAGCATAGTCCTCAGTATTAAGCCTTAATAACAATTTTTTGGTGTTAAAGTTTATGAGGTCTTGCAGCGTTGCCTGAAAAAAACTTCATTTGTTGACCATTCCGTCCCTCGTTCCATGTACTTTTTACTAGGCTGATAAAATTGCATCAGTTTTAAACGGGTTTTCCTGATATGATAAGAAGGTTCAGTGATATAAAGTAAGTGCAGCTAACAGTTACATTACTGGTGTTTTGATTATGCTTTCATTTTATGAGCACTTGTCTAGTGATGGTTTAGACTGTCTAGTGACAGTGTAGAAATTATCTTTGGTCCCACACAAAGATGATTTCTTAGACGTTTAAAAAACATGATAAGTGGATATGCATTGCAAACTTGATGTAAGGTACTTATACAAATGTACTTAAGATTTAAAGTGGTACTTCCCCACCCCTCTGCCCTCTTGGTCAACAATCACAACAGGTAGCATCTAGCTAAAGACTTACAAAAACAATTGAATAAATTTAATAACTATGCCACTTTTTCCAGTAAACGAACATGTGAAGCATGCGGACATACTGGAGGGGGCAGGGGATGGTGGCTTTAATGCTTGGTCAAATGTTACTAAGAAGGTGGAGATAGGAATCATTATAAAATTTAATCATTAGCAGGTTGAAGTGTTCTACTTGAGGCTCTGTATACAGTCACCAGTCCCTTTTTCTGTTCCTGATAGTGTACATTTAATATCATTATCAAGCATAATTTTTGTTTTTACTTTTAAACAGCAAATGTTTTAGCTTGATACTATAGTGTTTCAAAATTTACAATAAACTGTGCTACATGCCCAGTGCAACTAAAATATCTTTTTTTCGCCTTATTGAGAAATTCATGAAAAGAACATTGGCTGAAAAACCAAGTTTTTTATATAGGGATGGAATCAGCAGTATGGTTTATTGTAGCTTACCATAATTTCTGTCTGAATTATCTTGGTTTTATCCTGTACACTTGTCATTTGACATAATTGCAGGTTATCTAGTTTGAACACAGGGTTGCAGGTTGTCCTTTGCAATCTCCTCTTGTTGATCCTACATTAACTTGCTTACACATAGCAGATATCAGCTGCCAGACCAGCATAGACTATTATTACTATTTATTAGTATTTTATAGCTTCTGGTTTGATATATTTGCTGCCAGGTCTGCTTTCTGTGTTGAGGTGTTTAGGGGGAGGGGGGAGTCTTTGATCTTTCTGATTTCAGATGCTAAGTTAGTGTCATGTGTGTAGCAAGTACTAGATATTCTGAACTAGATGTAGTGTTGCCCAACTTGCAGACAGTTATCTTTTTAATTCAAAGGTTTTTTCATGCTAAGTGAACTTCGGAGCAGTTTGTGTGAGTTAGCAATCTTTATGCCTCGCCTGATTCTGTAAAACCAATCACTAAATACTGGTTTGTGTGAGGGCAGGTCACTGTAATAGACAGGTCCATGTTACCAGATCCTTAAAAGTCGCGCAAAAGAACTTCTGTGTTGATACGTTCTTGGTGAACGTCTGCTTTCTGCACACTTATAACAGTCTTCTGTGGCAGTACGGGTTCTGTCATGCAGTCAGTTGAATTACGAACTTGTAGACTGCAGTGATTTTTTATATTTATTTAAATATAGTTCTTCTGTTACTGTCACTTTGCCACTTAAGGGTGGTGACTGGTGAGGGGGTTGTGAAGAAATACCATTTACTCACAGGATGAGGAGGGGTGTAAGACTTTTTCGTAAACATAAACATAATTAAGAAGCAGAAATAACTGGTGTGTCCTGAAAAGTTTTCAAGTGTTGTGGTTTGTTTTTTGAAGTTACAACTTAAAAGAAATAACAAAGGCCAAATTAAGTTTTGGTAGAATGTAGGTATGATGTTTCCAAAATAACTCCCTCCCTGTTGAGGGTATGTGTGTTGAACAAAAATCATCTATTTTATAATGTTTTCAGTGTTTTCTTACATTTGTTAGAAAAGTTATAGTGATAATTCTTGGGTCAGTCAATTACTTTGCCATGATTCTTCTGCACTTTTTCTCACATGTTGGTGTAGATAATTCTCTTCACCTCAGGGGGAAAAAATCCTTCAACAAACCAAGTTGTGTTAGAAATTAGTCTGAAGCAGCAGAGAGTAACACTTCTGGGTGTGCATCCGAGTTGACAGTTTGACTTTTTTCCAGAATCAGAGAGAAACATGAAGAAGAAGAGAGGGAAACTCAAGTCACAATCATTGTGTGATGTGTATGTAGAAAATTTTTGTTTCTGTTCTCTTTCTCATCATTCTCTGTTTTCAGTGTTTGATAAATAACAAGTTGTAAGATGATAAGATGGTGATATAATATTTTTGTCACTTTGGATAATATCTTTAACAGTCTTGGATACTGCTGGTCTTATTTGAATCTAGATCATCACACCATCTGACGATATGTAGGACTTATAGGAGGTAAACATGCTGACGCTTATTTCAAACTTTCTAATGACTTTTGCTTGCATAAAGCTTGCTTACTATTCATGATGTACTTTGTCTTTTCTCCCCAGTACTTTCTGCTGCTGAGATGGATCAAAATGTGCTTGGAGCTGTGGATGATAGCATGTAAGGGTCTTGCATTAGTGTAGCATACGTATGGATAATACACATTCATTGATTTGTTCAGAACGAAATACAAAGGTGCCTTTCAAACTTGTGCCCAAGGTTCGCGTGTGTTCATATCCACTAAGGAAAAGTCTCTTTACACTTTCTGCGTATGTGCATGTGGGAGTTATTTTTCCTCTACAGATTTTCCAGAAAAGTTTCGCTTTTCATTGGCTTCTTGCACTTCAGTTGGTCTTTTTCAGACTTTTGTCTTCCTAGAATGCATTGTTTTTGGGGGTGGTTTTTGAGGAGGTTTTTATTTTGTTATTTAGAGAGAACATAGAGCGAATGAATCCTTGGTAAAGCAAAAAGATTAGCATAGAAATGTTAGCATCTGTAGGCTGTGGCCATACTAGTTTATTTTTCTGTTTGTGCAACCTGTGCTTAGGTTTCCCGACCCTTTGCTTTTTTTTTTCCAGTGATCCTAACATCTTCAACTTCATAGATGTTGGAAACTCTGCTGTAAGTGTGATAAACATTTTGTGAATACATTTACAGAACTTGTGAAGTTTATGTAAAATGTCATATGTAAAACTTTTGTTCAAAAACTGCATTTAAAAAAGAGGGGGACGAGGTTATAGGCCACATTTGGGATATCCATGGTAGCTGTCTATGTAGAGGGAAAATGTTGGATTAAAAGATAGTCTAGCAGCATAAACTGTAGCTTCCAGCTTGTGTAAAGATGTGGTGATCTAATGGTTATAACATCTGCTTCCAAAGGGGGAGGTGGGCGCAAAGAGTCCTGGCCAGATTATGCCCAAGACTTGAAAAGCAGCAATCTAGTAGCTGTCCTGCCAGATGCCTGGTGCAATATGGAAGAGTACTAGGACTGGTTGACCTGGTGTCAGTGTAATGTGACTGGCTGGGACTGAAGCCTTTACAATAGCAGCCCCAATGTTGCAGCTCATTAACTTTCTCAAGCAACACCATACTGACATGTACCTTGTTTGTGACTGGACTTCAAGCAACACCCACCCCCTTCCAAAAAAGATCTGTTTTATGTTGGATGCATGGAAACATTGCAATCATGATAGGAAAGTCTCAATCAGCACGTCAGTAATACAGCTAAACGTACCTTTATCATAGGTCTCACCAAACTTGGAAGATGCAGTGGGGTTCACCTGGGCTGATGACCTTATTTCATCAGCTGAACTTGACCCTTCCAACAACTCAGACAATTCTGGCCAGTCAGTCTCGCAGGCTGCTGCAGCCCAGCAGCATGTCGCAACAGCAGTGCAACAGCATGTGCTGCAGGGTGCTGTTTTGCAGCAACAGCAGAACATGGGAGGATTGCAGCTGCTGGCCATGGGACAGCAGCAGCAGACGCAGCAGATCATGTCTGCCTCCGATGCAGTGGGAATTTCCGCCCATCAAGTTTTACAGAATCAAACTATACTTCAGGGGTGAGGTGCAATTCAAGATGCATGCTTTGGGCTAAGCTAAATATACAAACATAGTTCAGTATGCCAATTGTATTTACAATTACATTTGATTCATGTTATTTAATATGGTTCCACCTTTTTTATGCTGTGTGCTTGATAATATTTTGACACCATGTTGGTGCTGTTCAGGTTGACTTGGAGCTGAAATTTGTTTAGGCAGTGTTCTCTTAAGCTCTTAGATTTAGTTTTAGTAGGTTGGAATGGCAGAATGTGCTATTTCTTGTCACAATACTGTACCATGACCTGGAGTGCTGAATTCTCAAGTTAGGGAACCCTAACTGCACCCTACAAACAAAATTTTGTAAGACTATTACTGGTAAACTCGGTCTTTACAGGGCTCCACTCGGAGGTGCTTGTTCCTCTACAGGTTGGCAGGCTTTGAGAGATCTCAAAACCCAGTGTTTCTTGCTGGATTGTTACTTTTATCCGGCAGGCTTACACTATGGTGGGTGGGGGGGGGGGGCTCCCTCTCTCTGTCTGCTGCAAGAGCGCTTGAGGTGAAGGTATAGGCCACATCACTGGCAGTGTCATAGGGTATGGCTCTTTCTGACGTTTTGGCCGCAAGGTACTGGCAGACGGAGGACCCGTTTATCAATTTTTTAGGGACATCGCCAACAGCTGGGAGAATGGTTGGGTGTGGTGTGGCAGCGGCTGTGGTTATGCAGCACTTGTGGCACCAGCCTTCCTTCTCACCCAGGTAGGTTTTGGTTGTGGTGTCACCCACTTCCTCTTTGTGCTGCTCTGCACTCTGGGTCATGGTACAGTATTGGGAGAAGAAAATCAAATTTTCTTAGATAAATTTGTGTTTCGTTAGCAGTACTTACCTTGACCCATCATATGCCCACCCTCCTTCCCCTCTGATAATTGCAGCTTTTGCAGCTTGAGTACAGCGCATGGGGTCCAATACGGGTGATGTGCATGCTTGAAGGGTCCTTTTGAGGGTTATAGTCTTACAAAATTTTCTTTGTAAGGTGTGGTTAAGGATCGATAACTTGAGAATTTAGCACTCTGGATCATAGTAAATATTGCTAAAGAGACACAAATTTAGCTAAGAAATTTCGAGGGTCTTACTTCAGCATTCTTAATTTTTTATATTTTTTTGCTTCTTGTCAGGTTGGGACAACAGCAACTTGGGTCCCAATTTATTCTGAAGGCCAGCCCTGGTGGCGGCACATCCATACACCTGACACAGAGTCAGGGTCATCTGACTCAGACATCATCTGGTGGCACCACTATAAATGGTGCTTCAAACCAGTTTATGTCCTCATCTTCACCCGTCATCAGTGGGCCTTGCACACCTAGTCAGAGCCCAGGACCACACTTAAGTCGCACGCTGACCCCTAATCAGACTTTGTCTGCCTCTGGGCAGCCTCAGATCACAACAATCAGTCGGCCATCTAGTCAGCAGCACATCACTGGTGCAACTGTTGCGGCTGCAGCGCCATCAAGCATCAACTTCTTGCAGCTGCCACAATCTCAGATTTCACAGCAGGTACAGGTCATGTCTTATTTGTCTATTGAATTTGTTAACATTCATACAGTGTTGACGAAGAACTGCAGTTAAAGTGAAGATGATGCTATATTCACTGTAAATACTACTAAAAAATTTTCAGCTCATTGAAGATTACATTTTTTTGTGGTTTAGAGTTCATGCACAGCTCTTAAGAGCACTTTCTAAAAGCACTTAGAAAATGTATATAAGTGATTTTTAAAAAAAAATTCTGCTATAATTTATAACATTGTTGAGAAAATATGGTTAGGTTAGCATCGTTTTCATGGACGTTGTTACTATAATGTTAGAAGACTTAACCTTTCTTTCAGATGCCTATACAAGGATTTGTAACAAACCAGACAGCACAACAGAGTAACTTGCTGCAGGGGCATGCTGTCCTGGCATCACATGGTTCCAATATAGTCCACACTCAAAATGCTCTCATTCAGAACCCCAATGTGGTGAATGTTAATGTGGCTCATGTCTTACCCAATCAACTTAATCTTCAGGTAAGTACTTGTTGCAACAGTTGGAATGGGGCATTGTCGTGGGTGAAAAATCATAACAACAATTTGCTTTTAATAGTTGTGGCTGGGTCCTCGGACCATATTTTTTTAATGTAAAAAAATGCTGTAACAGCATGAAAGTCTAGAGCATTTAGACAAAATTAAATCAAAAAAGGTTAAGTGTTTGATGTACTTAATGTTGTCTGCTTATTTTTTACGCAGGGAACTTTAATTCAAACTGCCCAAGGAAAATTTCTGATTCAAACACCAGCAGGAGGCCAGCAGCTACCTGGGCAGCTGAACCTGAGCTCCCTGTCCAACCTTGGTCAGGTACAAGTAACAAGTGGCGTTGGCTTGGGCCAGTCTTTGAGCCAGACCACTGTGGTACCACAGGCATCGGGAAGTGTTGCTTTAGGTAAGACTTGTTGTGTTTGCATTGGTATTCATGTATTGAGGGCCAAGGCATTGAGATAATCTTGTGCATAAATACATTTTCAGTATCCTTTTCAGAATATTGGAAATAATCGTACAATTACCACAAGTATTGTTCACATAATCTGGCCAGGTTCAAGTGACTAAGAACTAGAAATAGTTGCAACACTAGTGTACAGTCTCAATGACTGAATGGTGGATTGCATTTGTGAAAATTAGTGATGATGTAACTTTGTTGGGTCAGACATCTTGGGGCACTTGATCTCCAGAAAAGGAAATTTTGTTTTGTGACATTTGTAAACTGTGGGCTCTGTGTCGTGCAGGAAGTGGGAATGTGAGTGGACAGTCGCAGAACTTCAGTCTGGTCAACCTGGGAGGGCCCCAGGGGCAGCAGATTCTCATTCAGCGTACGCCAGTCAGTGGAGGCAACATGCAGGCTGCCCCAGGCCAGACCAATCTCATTTTGCGAACAGTTAATCCCTCACCACTCCTGCAACAACCCACACAGCATCTGCAGACAACAGCTTCCACAGCACAGACAGTGAATATGACGTCAGCACAGGCATGTTCCTTGTCCATGTTGTGTGACTTGTTCAGTTTTCTTAGTTTAAAAATTTGTGTAGGTTTTTGTAGATTTTGAACATGAACAACAGTGGAGCAAACATTTCTGTTTTCAAAAGTTGTGTGGTTTGTAAATGTATGTGTGTGGTCACAATACTGTACCATGACCCAGAATCCTAGATCTCAGTTTAGGGATCCCTAACCACATCTTACTAACGAAAAAACTTTGTAAGCATAACAAAGCACCATGGCTGAAGTTGGATGTTTGGTGTCTGCTCCCTTGGTGTGGTCTTTGATCTTTAGTGTTCTCTACTGCGAGGCTTCACTGTGTTTACAGATGACAAGGAACGGGAACTTTTTTCCTGTTTTTAGGTTTGTTTGTTTTTTTTTGTGGTTTTAGTGTTGTTTACCACTGCTTTTGCCTATTGACAGTGAGTATAATGTGTGCGTGCACTGGTGGGATTGGATACACGGCGTTCGTGACCCACCTTTTATGTTTGTCCTATGTCTCTTGATTAACGCAGGTATGCAGACTGCCATAGCCCGCTGCCCTCTATAGACATGGTGCCTTCTACCCATTGGGTCCTCTGGCAGTTTGGCAGCCTCCACTTGGTCTGCTGCTTCAGCCCACTCCTTGCTGGTGTCATGGTGGGTCAGGATAACGCTGCTTCGCCTGCGTGGTCCTCCACGTTTGCAGTGTGGACTGTGGTGGTGGTGGTGTTGCATCGCCTGTTGGTGATGTTTGCAGAAGTTGGTGGGGAGGGGGACCTCGCATGGTGCTGGTGTGGACCCCCTCAGTCCTGCGCCAGTGGCTGAGGTGTTGGCCTTGCGACCTGATTTCTGGCTGACTGGCAGTCTGCCTCTGCTGGTGATGTTGCGGTCCGACGCTGCTTTTGGAGCAGACTGGGCCGAGGACACATCCCTTAGACATTCCTCAGCAGTTGGGGTTGATGGAGGGGAAGCTTATGCTCTTAATTCATTGTTTCTTGCTGAATTATTAGTCTCCATTCTACATCACTTCCGATTCTGGTCCATCTGGCGCCCCCTTCCAGCACAGCATTGGCCAACGAGCACAGCTCCTCTGGCCCAGGTAGTTCTGGTCATGCTAGCCATCACCTCTCTTGCTTATCCCAGTTTTATCTACTGCGGCACACGCTTCCGGTGTTCAGTGCATTGGTCTTCCTCTGTGGCCGCGGCAGATGAGACGCATGTTGGGGACAGCTCGTTCTTGTGCGGGAATGAGTTGATGACTGTGAGGTCCTCCTCTCTGTTCCACTTCCAGGTGGACCTAGCAGGTTTGCTGGCATTATGGCCCCTCCCTCACCCCCCCCCCCCCATGTCTATCAGATGCTGTAACAGGCAGGACTGGCCATGCCGGGTATCCAGTCAGCCATCACACTTATGGTGGCTCGCTCACTGCCTCATGGACTGGGTGTGCCGCTGTTATGCACATTTCCGAGATGTTCTGTGATCCAGCATTGACCCGTGCCCTGTCACTTTGTCTGGTGTCTGGTGACAGGCTCCCCTCAGAGACGACTGTCCCTGTCTCTGCTGGTTGGCTTGCCCGCGAGCTTCACTGCAGTGGGGGTAGGGGGCTCCAGCCTCAGCCCTCTTGTCCTCTGCCATTGTCCTTGTAGTGAAGTATGGATCATTTTTGACTGCATCTCAGTCTGTTGTCACTCTGTGATGTTCTCCATGCATCCTGCTGGTGGTCGGAGGCCTATTTATCCTTGGGTTCTCTCCTTCCACTGGGAGGATGGCTGCGGGGGGGGGGGG
>SMGT01004167.1:105941-146816 GCA_004794575.1 Lanistes nyassanus
GGGGAACATCTTAAGAAATTCATAAGTTATGAGCATGTTGTGAAATGCCCCTTCAAGTGTTACGATTCTACGAAGCCTTAAAGAATTGGTTAGTGAATGTGACGAGTTCTAGGTAGTCCGTAGTCTCACATATAGCACAGCATCTGCCTTGCACTATTTTCCCCCACCCCCACCCTCCAAAACTTTGGTAGATGTTGGTACAGTATTCAACACAGGCACTGATTGCTGCATTTTCTTTTACTGATTAAAGCGATTACTACAGGATCATGAAGATCATTTGAAATGGAGAGATAGAGTATGGAATGCCATCATATATATTCAGACAGAATAAACTTGATCTGAAGTGCCTTTTTTTGTTTTAGATTTAGGGTTCAAATGAGGCATCAGTGCTGGTACAGTTGTTAATGGAAACAAAAAGTTTATATACTATAAACTCTCATTTTTTAAAAACTTTCCCAGTGCTGTGAGACATTTTTCTTGGATAATGTTCACACAGCAGTCTTATTATCCTGTTACTTCTTACCTAATCCTGCAGTACAGTAGAAGTATTTGCTGCATGTGGTTTTCTTATTTCTTGGGGGGGGGGGTATTTTTCTTTTGCTATGTCAGTCTTTTCATCATGTTGGTTTTTTTCTGGGGGGGGGGGGGGGCTAGTCTTTTGCTTATTCCTACATCCAGTACTGTACAGTATAGTGCAAGCTGCCATTTTCATTTTCAAAAAATTCATCCATGTACCTAATTTGAAAAGTGAAACATTTCTCTATTGTTTAATGTGTGTTATTATCAAGTTAAACATATTTGTGTCCTCACTGGCCAATAAAGCATTGCAATCTTTAGTTGAAGGCTGTGGCCCAGTTGCCAGCATCAGGTACTACTTTCCTTCTTTTTCTGCCTACCCCCACTGGCATGCCTGTATACTGTAAACCATTTGGTTTGTGTCTGCAGCAAGCACTGGACAATGGCCACGTCAAATCTGAAGCCAGTCAGATGGCACAGAGTTCTGGAACCACCAAAAGAGCAGCTGTGCAAGAAGTTCCTAAAGTTTCATTGTAAGTGGTGCTTGTTTTATTTCATTTGTCTTGATAAATGAAGCAATGTTTTTTTGTAATTTTTAAAACAAAATTTGAAGGGTGGAAAGATGGAGGATCTGTATTCTAGAAGTAGGGTGCCTGTTAACACTTTTTTTTTCCTTATGACAGAATACATCAACAGCTGAGTAAGGATCAGGCCAACGCTTTGGCACCTGACACCAAGAGTGACTTCAAAACCAGCCGTGAGGCATGCCGCCGTCTCCTGCGTTACCATGTTTTTCAGTACTCTGGGCCTACTCAGGAGGACTTTGAACAAGGTGAAGTTAAGAATATACATCAGTAATAGGTCAGTCAGCCATCACAGTACAATTTTAGTTGTAGATCTTAACTAAGAGTGCGATAGGAGGTGTGGAAAGTTGAAGTTTTGAGCTTGAGAATTTGCTTTTCTTTTTCCTAAAACAGCTGATGCTGACTTTGAGAGTATATCTGAGGAACTTATAGAAAAGAAAGATGGAATGCTAGCCAAGTATCGCCTGCTTTTGCTGCAGGAGAGCACGGTGAGTAGTGATTTGCATGCTTAAATGGACTGGGGTGCAGAAGATACTCATTACTTTGCATTATGTGAGTTTTGAAATTTAGCCTCAGAGAGTGTGCAAACATGCTTCCTGTTTCCTCCCATGGGTACGGTAGCACCATAAAAGAGCTGTAATGGTCTCAGTTTTTGTATGACCTTGTTTCCTGTCTGTGATTAATTTTACACTATTTACAGGATGATAAAACTACAATACCAATACTTCACATTAGTGAAACAAGGGAAACCAGGCTTTTTGCCGAAGACAATTCGTCTGTCCTCCGTACAACAGTGGTAAATGACGTCACACAGACGTCTTTACTTGCAGTACAATCGACTGATGGTCACATTGGGTAGAAGTATTCTACACCTAACTAGTCCCGCCTGGGCAAACTGACTAACCAACAATTATGGTGTATACTTTTGGAGGTTTCTGAACAAGTTTACAATCGACTGTTCACAGCTACTTCCTCACCACTATCTCCAAGTTACGATCGTGTCAGCTTATTCTCTACATGGTACATACACTCACTTATTCACAATGCTACAGGACTACTGCAGATGCCACATCTCTCAGCTCCAAGTCTCCAGGAGTCACCTTTATGTTCCTCCACAGTTCCCTTCTAACGGGTCGGCGGCAGCAGCTAGCTCTCTGTGTCCATGTCGCAGATAACTGTCGTATTTGGCTACAGTAGCTACCCCAGGAGGTTGGATGTACTCACCGATTTGCAACTAGCAATTGGCTGCCTTTATGCTTGTGGGCTCGGACTTGCCAGAAAGTCTTGAATGGGCTGTCCACCCGTTCAGGGTGGTGGGTTCAGTCGGAAGGGTGGGTTACCCCTTCCTCCCACCCAGCCACCTCTTCAGGGTGACGGGGTCAACTGGGAAGGTGGGGTGGCAGATTACCTTTGCCTCTTGCTCAGCCACCTGCCTCGTTCCTCTGAGCGCTTTCTCCTGATTGGCTGGGGCAACAAGCCGCAAAAATCATAACACTTCCTATTTGCAGGAGTGCAAAACCCACTGTGATTCGAACTCAGATTCATGCAATCATTGTCTAGAGGGTAAGGTAGTGCCTCAGAATTAGTGAAATGTAAGAACAGAATCTAGTGACAAAGCTGTTACACATCTTATTATTTGGATGGTCACTTGCTTTCTCTTTCCCACCCCCTTACCACCTACCTACCTACCACCACCACCACCACCCAACCTCCAGTAAAATGTTCTCTCCAGGCTTTGTCTCAGAGGTGCAAAATATGCATGGTTCCGCATGCAAAGTTATGCATAATGCATGCTCAAATGTTTAACATTTTTGCCTATTGTCTGTTATACTTACAAAGAGTTGTCATCCTCCTTTGCAAGTCAAGAACTTGGTGGAAATTAATTTGTTGTTTTATGTCTTCGTGCAGCGAGGATTTCCATCATCAGAAATGGTATTTATTCAGCGGATGATGAACCAAGACATGCATAACGTACTTCGAGACGAAAAACGAGTCATTGACAAAGATCCTGGTGAGGAAGTTTCTTGAATAAGAGGTTTCCATGTGCCTATTGCTTATATGCATGTGCTTGCATAAATGCTCAGGGTAGTGGGTGATTCACCAACATACTTTGGTCATGGCTACAGGAAGTGCATAGGGAAAAATAGTAGGTGAAAGGGTGGGGGATGGGTTTTTTAAAATAGGTTTGTGGTTATGCCATTGGTTGACAGAACTGTTTGCATGCATGTTCCAGAGATGTTTGTGCCAATGCCAATGAAATACCTCATTAAAAAGGATCCCGAGGAAGAGGAAGAAGAGGAGGAGGAGGAAGAAGAAGAAAAGTATGACCAAGATGTAGACGAAGACGAAGACGTTGATTGTGAGAGTGATGCAAGGGAAGAAGATGATGAAGAAGATGCTGACAGCAGGGGCAAGCATAATAGCAGCGGTGATTATCTGGATAGTGATAATAGACCTGATGATGATGATGAGGAGGATTACGAAAACTGTGCTACATATGATAGCTACGGAACAGACGACAGATGCCACTCTGGAGCACCGTCAGAGCAGAGTGACGAGCAGGCCAGCTCTGCTAACACCAGCCGTGATGATTCCTTTGAAGTCCCATCGTCCGCTGTGAAGGATGAAGTTGTATCTCCTCTGGCTTCTTCTGGCCCATCCCCATCAGCACCTGCCAGAGCAGTCGTAAAGCTGGTCATACGAAACGATGGGAAGGGTTTCACAAGCAGGCTGGCTTCAGAGCGACGAAAATCTGCTGCCTCAGAGCCTGACCACCATAAACTGAGGAATCGATCAAAGCACAGCGGCAAGGAAAGCAGGGAAACAAAAGTTAGTTCCCCTCCCTGTGATGTCAAACTTTCCGAAATCAAAAAAGAGGTTAAAAAGGAAGGTGTTGATGATTGTGTTTATGGTACGGTGATAAGTAAAGACTTCAAAATGGAAGAGAAGGACCGATTTAGTAGAACCTCTTTGAGTGTAAAATTGGAGAGGTTGAGTGAAAAGACTTCACAGGAATATGGCATCGGAGTGGTGAACTGGACTTCTTCAGCCAGTAATTCTCGCAAAAGAAAACAAGGGACTGCATTTGAAAGCACAGATACAAGCAGGCACAAATACCATCAGCATGCACACTGTGATGGTGATGAATCCAGTGAGGTGAGTAGTCCTCATGATTCATCCTGCGCTAAAAGCAGAGATGTGATCCACTGTGCAGGTGGTGGCAGTAGCCACGTGTCACAGTACAATGTTTCCAGTACTGATGTTGGTGATGTTTCGGACAGAGTGAGAGAGAGGTCATCAGAATCTAGACAAGGTGTAGCAGTGGAATGCTCAGACGTTCAGGAGCATACCCAGGAAGATGATGATGAGGTGGTGCTTCATCAGAAACAGTACAAGTCTATAGGCAGCAGCAGTGAAAGGCAGGCTTTTGTTAGTCGCACTGAAATAGATGCAAGCAAGCTCCACAGACGGACTAACTCCTGCAGCTCAGGGAGCAGCTCCATTTCCAGAGCACATGTTTCTCTAAGTTCTGGCTCGGAGATGGAGTCTGCCATTGATAGCATAATAGACATGGAGATGGACCGCCATGATGCTGGTCACCACCACCCTGACAATGTGGACCTCGATGACTTCGGTGTGCACAGCCAGCTGGAGGTGGACATCAGTAGTATGCAACCCCCTGCTTTTCCAGGCCACATTCCTCCAAACCTGATTGAAACAGAGAGGATGTTCAACATCGGATCGGACAATGAAATGGAAGGGTCCTTCGAATCTGATGGCACAGACCCTCAGGGTAGCATGATGAACGCGCAGATGCGCCATGCTATTAACAGCATTTTGAACAGCAGTGGGGGGTCTGGAGACCATGGGGAGGGGTACAGTCAGTGTCGGGGGGAGCCGTTCGGATCGCTGGAGGTGATTTCGGCAGAGTATGAGGGCACGGCAACACACAGCGACATGCCAGATAGCCAAGAAGAGTGCGATGAAAGTGACGATGCAGGTGGTGGCTGCATTGCTGGGGAGGAGCAGGCGGGGAGCGTGGCTGGTGCCTCTGAGGGGATGGATGATGATCTTGCTGCTGCAGTGCAGAGCATTCTGATGTGACCAGGCCCTCTGTGTTGCACCACCATTGTTAGTGAATGGGATCGTGCATTTCTTCATGGTGTCTTTTAGCATGAAAGATGCCTGCAGGTGTCTGCCTAAACAGGAAGTGCCTGAAAAAAACATTCACTGCTTTCAGGCCTTGATATTTTGACAAACCATACAGCAGTGTCAGAAACAGAATGTTTTGATGTTGGGTATGGCTGCAGTGCTTGCTAAAAAGTAACAGTTTTCTGACAGTTGTCGTTTTAGAATTGCAAGATGGTATAATTAAGAAGTCTCCAGTCTTTATATAACTTGGTTTTCATCTCATTTGATTTTAAGACCCAAGAATGGCCCTTCTGCTCCTGTAATAATAGTGTAGATCTCATCAAGGCATATTTGCATGGAAAAGTTCACTTTTATGAATTTAGTAAAATTATGGTTGAGCAGTGACTGGTATATTTACCAGTCAGAGAGATGTTTACAAGTTACAATCATGACACATAATAGAACCATGATTCTCATGCTTTGGCAGGAATTTGCATGATTGGGACAGGTTTGCACTGTGAAGCTTGTGCTTCTCTGTGCCATAACCCTGTTCCGTCTGGCATGAATCATAGTGAGACCAATCTCTATACACTAAAACCAGTATGTTACGTTATCAGGCAGTTCTTTTTTGATGCTTGGCTTGTTTCAGCTGAGAAGGAAAATATGGTTGAGTTCTTCAGTTAACAGCAATCTGATTTCCTGAAAAATTAAATGCCTGCTTCAGGCTGATGTAAAAATCTGTCAAGTGACAGTTAAGGCTAAAGTGACTTACTCATTTTTATTTTTGACAGTAACAAGCTAAAGGTACAACAGATGCCCCTTGTAAACTTTGAAATTTATCAACCAAGTAATAGCATGTAGTGTTTTGTCAACAACAAAAAAGTCAAGATAAATGTGGTGTAGCTGATACTGCTAAGATGGTGGTCTTAGTTTGTATTCTACCAAATTTTGTATGAATCAGAGAACACGATGGAGGTGATGTTATAGCTGAACCTTGGGTCTATACCACGAATCGGCCTTGCACCATTGTTTTTGGGGACTGGAAACATGCTGAAGAGAGGTGTTTCCAGTGCCTGGACTCTCATTGGTTTCAACTAGTCATAGTTGTGTTTGAGAGAACAGCAAGAAAATACCTTTCCATAAATTCTTCCTAGGCTTGTGACTAATAAAATCAACAAGATGTCCATATTTGATTGTTGCAGTATGGCCTGTCGTTAGAAAAAGAACAACCAACTGAAAATGCATTTGTCATGGAAATTCCCAGTGAAAGTCTAATGTTCTGATACTTCTACAGGTACCTTTTGACCATCAAAATTACTGCCGCTCTTAGTTTCCCTGTTCCTTTTCCCACCTTCACCGCCACTCGTGAATTTAACCTAGGCTGCTGCTTAAAACATAAATTTGGTGGTTTCGTGACCAGATAACAGGATTACTGGCAAGCTATACAGCTGGAAAACAATGTGCAATATGGTTTACCTTTCAGGCGGGGTTCCCTTTTTTTAAAAAGAAAATAGTATGTTTAGAGTAAAATGTTGATGCTTAAGGTTACAGAGTGATCAGTTTTTGTAAACTTGTATATATATTTATTTAAATAAACTTCATCTACCTACATTGAATCAAAAGCAAAATGAATAGTTTTTGTTATAACACGATCAAATTATTCCACCTTATGTTGTCCATTCCTGTTCCAAGTTTGGACATTTTCCTTTCAAGCAAGCCTGCCGAATGTAAAGGTGGTTTATTTCAAGTATTCTTCTTTCAGTCACTCTTTCTGTTGAATAGTAAAACAAAAAATTAAAATACTGACCATTGTGACATGAGCAGAATCTACGAAGTTTCCAAGATGAGACCTGAAAGTCCTTATTTTTTGTTGTGTTTGTTTTAAAGTGCAGTCCTTAAACATCTAAAACACTGATTCGTGATCATGAATAGAGGCTTGGTATTTGAGTGGAGTGGGTATGTGTGTGGTTAAGTTAAACTTACTGTAGAGTCAGGTTTGCATTCACTTCTGTCAAGAGAATGAGTGCAGCCAGCAAGAGGTTCAAAATGTGGGCAGAATCATTTATGTTCCTTCTTCCTGCTACAGACCAGGGTTGCCCAGCCCCTTTGTTCTTTTCCCTGGATTCTTTCGTTTGTGCACATGGTGTGTAGATTTGGATTGTCACCCATATGTTTATTTTGCAGGCAACCACATATCTATAAATTAAGGTAATATTCGGTCTCAAAAGTTAAGTGGTGCCATATAAGAAACGTTGACCATTATGGCCAGCAGGTTTTCATATGTCTCACAAAGGGGGAGATGGGGTTTCACCACATTATTCTAATGCATGTTATGGGGTATTCTTTTGATTAAACATCAGTTCCTAGAGATGCATAATTGTTACATACAGTATTACTCTGTTGTATTAGAATGTTCCATGCTTGTATGGAAACACTCGGTGCTTACGTCATACCTGGATGTGTGTGTTTCAGGCATCTGTAGTGAATAGTGAATTGCTGGAAGTGTTGTTTGTTAGCGACAATCAAAGTTCCCCACTCCCAGCCCCATACTGCAATGCTGTTGATAGTTGACTACAGGTTAAGGTACAGTAATAAGTCATTATCTTATCTGAGCTCTTTCTCGTCTGGAAGATTTTAGTGCCATCATGTTCACTTCAGTAACAGATCCTGAAGGACACCCAAGCTTGACTTTTTATGTATTGATATTGTCAGTGGTTTGTTGGTTATTTCAGAAATAGACACTTCCTTCTGAAACTGGACGTAGATTCTCAGGTCGTGGATTCCTCTTAACATTGCATGCCAAAGAAGGCTAGCTCAAAACTTCATTCTTGTCCATTGCACTCCCAGGTACTCGAGCTAACCCGGACTAATTGCCCCATCTAGAATGACCTGCTAGATCCACCACTGCCCCGATTACCCTATCCACCCCCAGTCGAACCCCAGGTCATCGTACAATGCTTTGCACCAAAACAATATGCTGGGTATTGGCACACAAACTTCTATTTTTACAGGGTTGGCTGATACACCCTTGGTGATTTGGTGTAAATCAGGAGGTGGACACCAACTCGACTCTCACCTCTCCCCACCCCCTTTGTCCCCACAAAAATGACCATTACCTGGTCTGAAATGGTTGTTTCAGTTAGGTGTAGCAGGTCATTTGTTTGTGATAACCTGTATACATCATAATTATTATCGTTCCCCAGGATATTTTTACAGAGTTCACAAAGTTAGGTAGAAGAGTAAAAGTAGGTGCTAAGGCTGAAGATTGCATATGTGTGTTCACAGTTGGAAGACGTGCTTTCAGATCCTTCATAAAGAACGCATTTTCTGTGTTAAATTATTCCATTACATTCTCTCTCTCTGTGTGTGAAGGATGTTGTATCTTCTGATGCACATGGGAAAAGCGCACATTCTTTTTATAGGTGCCCTTGTGAATATTTATTTTTAATATAGTTCAATTTTTTTTAGTCCTTCATTTTGGGGTCTTTTAGAATGTTATTACTTGGGGAACATTAGGGTTTGATATAGATTTTAGTCTTTTTGCTCCCACAAGAAGCAAATGGCTTTATGCTTTCCCTTGGTCAGCCCTTTTGCAATTCACAGTGTGCATAAGAGTTTTTTTTAATTAAAAAAAGAAGCTATTGTCAGTTTGCCAGGATTGTGTGCCGGCATGTGCGGTACAGGCATTGTCATGGGCTGTACATTTCTTATTGGCTGTTGTCCAGAGAGCAGTTGTGTGGCATCCAATACCCACCTCAACATGCAGCCCTGTTCAGTAGCTAGCAAGCAGTGTTTTGATTTTTTAAAGAGCAGACCCTATTCCTTGAAAAATACTGTTTTGTCACTCTTTCTGCAAATTGTCTCGGTGGGACGAGCAGTATTTTGAAGGGATACGATGTTATGCCGATAGAATATTTCACTTCTTGTTGACATTGAAAGACATTGTTTTTATTGGAGGGTGGCTTGTAAATCCAGATTGTGACCTGCAAAATCCCCTACATCAATAATAGGTCTCTGACATCACGGTGTGTGATAATGCCTTGTAGGTAATCTCAAATGTAAACACTGCGCCTCTGGTAAGTCTACTTATTGATGTATTTCATGTTCTAAATTATTGCAAGCTCACCTTTTTTCACCTGCAGGACTCAAAATGCTGAACAGTAAGTAGACCCACCAGCTATCTGACTTGCAAAACCATGAAGTGAGTGTTGTGTTGAAAGAGATGCATCCACAAAGCAAAACATAAGACATCATATTTCTGTGATATGTTGTACAGTTGTTAGAATTGGCATGACTAAAAGTTGTCTGAAGTTAGCAGAAGTAGTAGTTTGTGAGGGTGGGAGCTGGATAATTTAGAAAATGATGATCAACCACACACTATTATCTTTCATCAATATTGTACGGCGACGCATACAGATTTTTTTAAAGAGCTCACCACAGATCATGTTAACAGTCGTGAACAATAACAGTGTGTAATAGTTTACATGACATATCAAGTCTGAATTGTATAAATTCTTAAATTCTCGGGGATGTTGGTGGTTGGTGACTCGCTTACCCATGTAAAACACATTCTTTGATGTCCAGATTTAAAGGTTATTTGCCCACATAGCTGTCCCCCTTAGTCGTTTTATTCCATCCCTTGCTCAGTTGGTCGGAAATTGTCAGATGAGTGTAAAGTATATGACTTGTAAAAGGGGTGCAGACTGCAAGGCATGTGTGGATGTGTGGCCTTGTTGATTCATTAGCATATCCCAAGTTCATGAAGTTGCCCTGTGCACATTTTTGATGATTACTAGATGATGGAGGGTGCAAATTATTAACTTATTTTGAATGCCAAAGGTTGAAAGATATGTGTGTGTGTGTGAATATTGTATATTGTGAACACAAGTTCACGTTGAATAATATTTATCAGTGTAAAATATGTGATAAATATTTGTACCAGAAACGATACAGATTTTCATAAAGACAACTGATGGTGAACAAAGCATTTGTTTATATGTGATCTGGAGAGAGATTGTGTCCCAGATATAAAGTAAAACGGCATGATTAGTTGCTGGTCATTGAATATTACGTTTGGCAGAGATAATTCCTGACTAGTCGAAACGTAATTTTGTGTGTGTGTGTGTGTCACCAGAAGTGGTAAAACTAAGTAACATGCTTAACCCCCCCCCCCCAAAAAAAAAAGTTTTTTGCTTGTTGCCAATGTTTGCCAGCCGTCCAGTTGCAGCGTTAATTCGTTAATTTTGTTAACGTGTTATACTAAAGTGCGAAACAGACTTGCTGCGAACACCAGAAAAAAACAACCCAACGCAAATACCAAAATGGTCAATAGTACCCACGGAGCGGGGAGGCTACTGCATATAACAGTTCCAATGACTCACAGAAAAAGCAAGAGTCGCCTCCCCTTAAGCAGGCTGGCAAATATTGAACAAGCGAGAGAGAGCTCCGCTCGCTGGGCTGTCCGTCTGAAAAGCTTGGTCCATGGATCGGTTTCAAAATGTCGATCCGACAAGCATCTCCATGTTGATGACACTGGAGGAAAGTTCGACGTTTTGAGTCTGTTCGATACTGCACCGTCTTCTCAGATCGACTTCTCCCTCGCTCAGTTGCTGTTAAAGCACGCAAACTGGTGGCTGTCGTCTGCTTTTACAAATTGAAACACAGCCTGAGTTCAAAAGACCATCAGATCGTATTTGGATAATTTGGCGCCAACGGACGGAAACTGTGGATATAGCAAGAACCGATGCGGTCGAGTACGTTTGTATCTGTTTCTTGTTATTTACATTTTGGTATTCTTTCAATAGATTGTTTTTTAAATTCCTGCCTCCTGATCTGCCCAACCTCTCCCTCTCTCTCCTTGGAAATTTGCAGCACGAACCTTTTAACATGAAGGCAGGTTTCTCTGTTAGGATATCGTTCATAAGATTTTTAGCATAGCCTCACAAAGTCTTCTGTTAAAAGGTTAAGATCAGCCGTCTTACAACCATGTTACGACATCAAAACTCGTGATCTACTTCCAAATCTGCATTCCTCTCCTTCGTCCTTCCGCCCGCTTAATTACATCACGCGCATGAGTGGCTCTAACAATATCAATGGCGCATGAGTTGTATGAATAAATAGTGTTCCTCGTCCACATTGTAGGTTGCTTGCATTCAGAGTGGGGTTTGTACCAATGTATTATGTTTAAGGCGTGTTTGCGAAGACGGCTTGTCTACCTGAAAATTATCTATGACGCAGATTTTCTGTGGGGGTTTCCTAGAGTGCGGACGCTAACATTCTGGACAGCTCCGAAACGGGAGATGCACTATCGCCTGCCCATCGGGTGTTGGGTAACAGACAATGTAATGCTTTAAATAGGATACTTTGGTTTTCTACAATATTTTTCAGTGTTTAAAAAAATCTGAATCGGATGCCATTCAAATGTTGGGTTACAGACGATGTAGCGTCCATGAACAGGGTAGTTTTCTGCAGTATTTGTAAGTGTTTAAGACATCTAGATCAAAGGAAATGGCACGAATACGTCTTACAAGGTCAACTGAATAGTATGCTTCCAAATGTTGAAATCGTGAAAATCCACGATAACCTGTATTTCGTAGAGAGCCACTATGCTGCTAGTAGAGCAAACAGGTGTATTATTTATCGAGCTTCCGAAACAAATGTTTGTCTGAAGGGTAGGGCGAATGGAAATCGGACATAATCACGCAATGGATTTTTTTAAAAAGTATATACTTCTTCGCTCTGCCATGAATTGTTTGGAACGCAGGACAGGTTATGTTGTCTCGAATTATTATGTTCATAGAGAGACTGCAGACTTGCATGATCTTGTCTGAAGCGGATTTTTCCTCTCTGTACTGTTCTCTTAGGGCATAGTGAAATTCTTACATAATACTACCTGAAATGTTTCAGTGCAAACTTTCTTTTTATTCTAACCTAAATGAACGTCACAAGAAAGCCTCCTCCTGTCTTCAGCATCAGTAACATTACATTAACATACACAATCTTGCATCTTGTTCGGGTTATAATGACGAAAATAGGGAGATTTTCTCAAATTTCTCACGTTTGTTTTTTTATGGGCTAGGAATGAGAACTAACAACGTACGTAATAAATTTATCGCCAACATCTAGAGAGCCCTACGAACTTATTCTAGGACAACACACACTGACGAAAATTCCTGAAAACTCCTAAATCCTCAGCTCTTCGTTTCCCACCCCCCCTCCTCTCTCTCCTCTCCCTCTCTTCACCTCTTCCTTCTTCTCACCTCTTCCTAGTTTTATGTCCCAAGCCACATAATTTCACATTCTTTTAAGTATGTAAAATTAAAAAATTAGCAAACATACTCAAAAATATTAGACATTAGAATACAGAAAACATTTTCAATTCTATCGGATAACGGACATTATGACGAGGAAGAGAGTTACCCATAATAGCAGCCAGTATCAAGCCCTACGTAAACACTGAGTGGCTTGCTTATTAAAAAAAATAATAATAATTCTTAACTTTGTTTCATGACAATTATTTCTGATATCATTTACATTTTCAATCATGTTCTTAGTTGGCGTAACTGCTTCACGTTTCATCAAAATTTCTCATTTTTTAATATTACACAATAAAAGTATTCTGGAAATTTCATTTCATTTTTTATCTTCTTATTAATTTTTACCTTTTTGTACACAAGGGTTATAATCAAATGTTGATCCGGTATATTAAATATTGCCATTAACAGTTAATACAACTAAAGATTGGATTCTCGCATTTGGTTTGTCTTGCGAAGTCAATTTTGCTAATCATTACATTACGGTAAATATCTAATTTTTACTTATTCCTCAAATATTCTCCATGTCAGTTTTAGGTCCAGATACGCAAACTAATGAGGTTTTTATAATTTAAAGAAACTGTCATAGCTTGGACATTTAGTGTGCTTTATCTTTGTCAGTCTAATTCTCAGAAAACAGTGTTTTGTCTGTGTCGTTTAATCTTGCGTTATGTTCTTTTTCCAAAGGAAAAGTTATATGTAGTTTTAAATATTATTGAAAGACTTCTTCAGTTTACTATGGCATGTTCCTATTTTACTCTTTCTTCCCCTCCCCAACCTCTTCTTTCTCTCCTAACATTTTATTTATATCTATTTATATTTATGTACATGTTTATAACTGTGCTTTTGCGTGTTATATTTTTCTTTCTTTCCTTAATTTGTATCAGAATTTTATTATTATTGGTATGGACTACACAAGGACAAAAAATAATGAAAAACGTGTGTAAGTTCTTCCGTTCTTGAAATAATACTACTGTCACCTTAAAACCAGTTTAGCGACTAGTTTTAAGTATTCAAAATTCGCGTACCTGAATTTGCACGCCAGCGTGTGTGTTGAGGAGTAAGGGTAGGGAGAAAGGGAAGGAAGGTAACGGAGAACTAAGAGAGCAGAATTATCATTAATCACCCGCTCGTCACTTTGGGAAGAATGCAACGCAAAAGTTTCGCACGCAGACTTCAAGAACTACGAAAACTGTTGTTTTCTTCAGTATTTCTGGACCAGCATCTACACTTGCAACCCCTTCACACAATTTCAAGGCATTCACGAGGCAGCCAGAGCCCAGCTTGTCGAAACAAGAGAAAATTGGAGTCCGTGTGTGAGGAGGGGTCTACGACGTACGGTAGACGGCGTGGGGCAGGGAGAGGGTGGGGAAGGTTGATGCGAGACACGGTGGCGGTTGTTACCGCGATGGGTGGCGGGTGGGAGGGTGTTTCCGAGGTGAAGTGACTGAAAAATCGAAGATAAGCAAGCACGGGCTGTGCCTGTTCGATAGTTAAGGACGCTGAGGACAGGAGAAGTGACATGCATGGGGAAGAAATAAAAAGAAATCTGTTAATGTGTGAGAGAATGAGAGAAAGGGGAAGGAGGTCGGAGAGGGAGAAAGAGAGATCCCACTTGTAAAATAAAAAAAAAGTTAAAAAAACCTCTCTAAGTTCTCGGAGAAGGTGACGTTTTTGAAAAGATTTAGGAGAAGAAATGAAGCTCTGGTTAGTTTCGTATTAAGCACGATTCTTTTCTGTAATTTGCTGCAGTGATTTTGAGGTGGATGCTTAAAAGGGAAAAATTGCATACCATTTGCAGCGGCCCGCACTGTGTAATCCTGTGGGGGCGGGTGGTGGTGGTGGTGATAGTGGGGTCCCCAAGCTCAACATTGCAGCTTGGGTATCAAGGAAAACATTTGTAAATTTATATAAACTAGAGTTCATCACCATCATCATTGAAACGGTTAGTAGTTGATATTATGATCTGTCTAGTTTTATTGTTTACGTCTTAACAGTAACTAAAATCACAGCTGCTTCATTTTACTAACTTAATGAAGAAAGTTATTTTACAATCTGTGAAACCATCCCCCCCCCCCCGTTTTTTCTTTTCTTGTTCGAAATTAGCGTTTAGAAGAAAACTTGTTAGTTCTTTCTTTTGACAGGGGACAATCCAGTATGTGTTAAAAATAAGTAGTCTGGCTGTCTGTCTGTCTGCTCGGCTATCCACCCATGCATTCATCCATGTACCTGCTTTTCTTGTCTATCATCTACATCACCATACAAGAACTCACGCGCAAAACACACACATGGTAGACACATATGTATGCATGTCTATATACAAGTCCTTTTGAAACTTGGGTCATTAAACTGCTACAGGGAGTGACCCCTTGTTTCCTCTGTGAACGTGTGTGAGTGTGCACAGCACACGTGGATTGTAGGCAACAGATGGTGCACATGCCACTTTTTTCAAAGGTAACAGATCTTCAACACCCGCTGACAATAATTTAAAGGCGTACCCAGTGTTACGAATCGACTTTTTCGTTCGTTCGTTCGTTCGTTCGTCCGTTCGTCCGTCCGTCACGTCGGCTTCAGTGACAAAACGACCGCTATGCAGACTATGATTGACCGACTGACCAAATGACGGGGTAGCGACAGAGTTGGGAACGCCGACTGGAAAGCGGGAAGGACAAAACCACAGCAGACAAATGGAAAAGTAAGAGTGAAAGAGAAAAGGATGGACGAGTGAGAGAGTAAGGAGCCGATATTTGTCGCAAGATATCTAGTCCGGCACACAGATTGCGCATGTACGCGTACAGAGTGGCAAAACGCTAACCCTAACCCCAACCCTACCCTAGCCCTAACCTAAATACTGAGATTAAAAACGATTTAAATTTAACTAATAACTGGCGATTTAAATCTTCGGACCACAGTAACCAATGATGCGTACGCATGCGCATACTGTAACCTAACCGGACCCGGACCAAATTTCTTTGCGGACCGAATTTTTGTGACGCTGGGAAAAAGGTTAGGGACAAAGAGCGAGCTAGAGAGGGAAGGAACGGGTTGAGGGTCACAGACAACAGCTATAATGCACTCTTGCCCATCCCAAGATCCTTTAAAATTATGCAAAGATTGTTTTGTGTGAAAAAGCTGCGTTTGGGCAGAGTAAAACAATGCGGATTTTCAGCAATTACACGTATACAGGTTTCTTCTTAACGTAAACGTATATTTTCGCGCGAAGAAGCTTTGGAGCGTGGATTTGTTTTACAAAAGTTCACAATAATTTCGCCTGAAATAAGCCCAATGCCAGAAACTGCAATAAGGCAAAAGCAGTTACTTTCTCCATCCCATTTTCAAGCATATGTACATGAAAATGACTCGAATAATTGTTAACTTTCAGTTTCTAGCATACGCTCATGTTTACATATTCAGCTCATCGTTTTCCTCCGCATATAAATGACATCGGCTTTGTGAAGTGGCTTATATATAAATAAATATAGATAACAGTCGCGAGGTCAAAAGAGGAGGGGGGATTGCCTTGTCGAAATAATGAATTACATTGCGGTTTGACCCACAGTACTAATATTGTCATGGGGATTAGTGTTTTGAAAAGATGTGCATGTCATTTTGTTATAACTGAACTACATAAAGAAACGAAATAATAATTTTGTTATCCTCTAAATGTTATCCTCCAAACATTTTAAAAGGTTCAAAGCCCCTGTGTGCGTAACTACTCATGGATCTTTCTTAATAATAATAATAAAGCATTCTTGTACAGAGCAATTCCCCCGCCGAAGGCCTCAACGCGTTTTACACAAACTAACAGTAAGAAATCGAAAAAACAAATTATAATAAGCAATCAAAATACAAATAAGTTACACCCACACGATACCCAGAGTACACAAAGACACACCACAGGCACTGCCATCCTCTCTCTCTCTCTCAGGCATGGCCCGGCGTTACCAAGTAGCTCAGTAAAGTTACAAATCAGTGGAAATTATTGAAATGCTCTTCCCATCCATCCTAATACCTGCTTGCCTGTCTGCCTGTACTTAGTGTCGTATCAAACAGCAGTCAGGTCACCCAAATGCTTCAGCGAGAAAGAATGATCCTGCGCTTAAAATCGCTACAGTCATGTCTTACAGGATTTGTCGACGTTGTACAGTTAGTATATGTCATCAAGGCACACTTCAGGTGTTTGTAAATATGCAAAACTTTTGGAAATCGCTTCACCTTTCTCTCCCCTCTTACGTCTCTCACACACGACACTTTAGCTCTCCTGAGTCTGTAACCCCCCACCACCACCACCACCGCCCTTCCACCCCACCTTTGGTGCCCGAAAAACAATGCTCTGTCTTCAACACATTGAAAGAGCTTTCTCTCCTGGTGGGTTTTTTTCTGCAGCATCTGTACATAGGCCATGTTGCGACGCAATGCATAATTTTCTTTGCAAATAGACAGACAGACTGTCGCAAAAATCTGTACCGTTTACTTTCCGCAAGCATTGACATCTGTTATAGCGGGTAACGTGTTTACCCGGCGAGATCACCTCTCCATTGGCATGTCTTGCCTTCTCTAGATGTCTTCGATTTTTGTCCTTTTTATTTCAGATTCTCAAGTTTCAAAGGACGTTTTGTCAGCATATAGTGAATATTGTTTCTGAAAATCCTATCGGATTTCTTAAGAAAGTTTTGAATAATATTGACCTTATCCTACGGGCATAAATTTAAATGTGAAGCATTCCGAGTCGCCACTAAGCAGAAGGAATGAACAACACAGTAGTTGTAGAAAGGACACGCCAGACTACGTGTGTATGCTGTAAAAACAAAGGCAAGTGTGCAGTAATGGGTTAGTGTTTTCCACGGATCAATGCTGCTGCTAGGGAGTGGGAAGTTGCCATCATGTCACAGTACGGCTATAGTGTTTTTACTGATGTCTCAAATAATTCATTATCCTTATCATCTTTACTTTTTTCTGTCTTTCTTTATTTCTCTCTCTGTCTTATCCTTTGCCCCTCCCCCACTCCTTACAGTTTCCTCTCGTCTTTCTGTTATTTTTCTAATTTCCCCCTCTTTTTGTGATTATTTATGTTTTCTTTTTTCATTTTCTCCGCTTTCTTTGTTTTCTTTGTCCATTCCTTATTCCTTTCCTGATCTTCTATTTCTTTTCTTTTCATTTTTTTTTCTTTCTATGATATATATTTTGGCTTAGTCATAATTACTGCAGCCAAATAAGTACTGCACCACTGTTATTTCAATCAGAGATCTTGCCAGAAAGTAAATAAATAAAATGTTTGCGGTCTGCTCATCACTGACGGTTATCGCAATTACATGAAGACCATTAGTCCAGTAGCCGTCCATCTCCTAGTGTGTCAGTTTTTTTTTTTCAGTCTGGCAGTCATGAGGAGAAGATAAAGAAAAATGTGTTTCTGAAAGAGAACAATTATCAAGATGCCAGTGCATCATAAATGCTCTAATGTTAGATTGCAGAGGTCACAAGTGAAGTACGTACCGAGTGAAGAAAACGTGTAGCGGGGACAAGGGAAGCTGACAACCGCGTTTGTCACGCGTGGACAACAATTGTCGGTCTCGCCGAGGCGTATTGGTGGACCCCTGCCTGTATCGCCAATCAAGTTGTTAAGCGAACAGCGGATCGCTTGCATTTAGACCCTGATGGATGCATGAGGCTTTTAATAAGGTGTGCTGTTTTCTTAACTTTTTGATTTTGACATGGAAGGGACAGAGATCGAGTTCGGCTACCACCAAGTCGCGCCGTGAGTCGCATGAATTTTGCCAATAAACCTCTTCTGTCAAGCGAGTTCAAAGTTCGCTTCTGTCATTCTTTGTCCTGACTCTGTATAGTCCTTTCTCTATCTTTTCCTATTAAGGCCACGAATTTTTTTTATTGTTTTTAAGATGATTTACAAAAGATGGTATCAACGCATATATTAAGAAGGCAGAAGGACAAATTACAGCTTTGTTGATTATGTGCCACCGTCGATTCGCATGGTTATCTTCGGACATGAAGGGGGAAAATACTTATCGCTTTTCGACTCAGGCAAATATGACAAAATTCATGCGTTTCTTTTGAGTTCCTGAGTTATTTTGGTGCTTGATTGCCAAAATATAGTTTGTAACATGGCGCACGGAGTTAAATATGAGTGAGGTTATTGCTGGTGTTTGGTTTGAAAACGCATTATTCCTCGCCTGGTGTCTTTTGTTTTCTGAATATGTTATCAACGCCTTTGTGGCCCTTTTTCGCACCACATCAGGGCCCGTTTCCTATTTTTTTTGTCGTTTTGTTCGTTTGAAACTTTGCAGGTTAACCCGCGTCCCCCACCCCCCACATCCACATACACACAGACACTGTAACAGACAGTGTAACAGACCTTGGAATAATATCACCACCAAAACCTGCAACAAACAGCATCAAAATATAAAATTATTCACGTTGACCTATGCATAGATGCGCGCGTGAAGTCATACTCATGCATAGACATGCACACGCGCGTGTACACAGTTATATATAAACACCACCATCTCAAACTGACAGCGGAGGTGTGTGTGTGAGAGAGAGAGAGAGAGACTGAGTGACACACATACACAGGCAATAAAAGAAAGAGGGCGAGAAGGAATCTAAATTAAGAAAGAACTATGCCTCAAAGTGCATTGTGGAGAACAATTATTTTTAAAATAAACATTTTATACCGATGCTGTGTTCCTCAGAAAGGATTCTGCCGTGTAAGTACTGGACGACACTGTCCATACTCTTCTTCTTGAAATCAAAATACACTTCTAAGAAAACAAAACCAAAAACAGATGCGCCTAAAAGGTATTGCACGACTTCTGTTTAAATCTTTCGCAATAATTATGTAGTGGCAATACAATACATAGCGACCTCAGCCCTATACTAATTGTTCTTTTTTATTTCTAGCAGACTGTTTTTTTTAAAAAAAGGAGAAAATTTTGCATCTGTTGGTACCTATAAATCTATAAATGCTGAGGTTTTATGGGTGTGAAATTTATGAGTGGTTTTATGATTTTGTAATGGCTGGTTTGTTGTTATGCTGATTTAATGATTTGTAACATTATTTATAGTTAAATGCTATGGGAAACGCCGAGAGGTGATCGTTTATCGCCATTGTTAGTGTTTATTTCTTCTATGGGTGGCAACCTGTTTCTAGTGTTAAGGAATAATTTTCATGCACATGCACACTAAGAGACTTACTCACTGAAGGGCGCGCGCATGCACAAACGCAAGCGCGCACACGCGGTAGAGGAGAGAGAAGAGAAAGGAACCGAACCGGTCGTTGCATCGACTTAAAAAAGTATTTCCTCATCATCAGTTGCCGGCTTTCCTCCTACCCACCCTCCTGTTCCTGTCCTGTTCCTATTGCCATTAAAGGAAATCCTCTATTAAGCTAATGAATAGCAGTGTTGACAGTGTATTTTACAGTCAGTTCTTTCAACCGTCTTCTGATAGACTGGTCCGTTGTCTAAACACTTTTTTTTACGATAGACACTTGTGACACATCAATAGTTGGAGGCCGGTTTTGTTTTGTAAAAATTGTTTTGTTTTTTCGGGGGGTGGGGGTGTTTGTTTTTTTTTTGTTTTTGTTTTTGTTTTTTGCTATGTCGAACGTATGATCCGTTGGTACACGAATTGGTCGTATTCTTAAGCTTTAACAGCTTTTAAAAGATTCAGAAATTTGAAATTGTAAATCTCTTTGTCACCTTTGTTGTGTCCAGTGAAATTGGTTTTGTTAACTTTTGATTGACAAAAGATGTATTGAAATCCACTCGGATCAGTATGAATGTATCACAATAACATACTGGAAAACGACATGAAAAATGTTACAATGTGTATGCTCAAATAATTGCAATGTGTATGCATCAAGTTAGAAAAAGTTTTAAATTTTAATTTATTTTATCTAAAATCGACTTTACACCCCGATGCTGAGTTTTGTCAATCACCATATTTCATCTTCAGACTGGAGAGGGAGATGTGCACGTGCGCACACAAAAAAACGTAATCTCGAGTACAGCTGGCACGAAAGGAACCATATCAGATTTTTGTGCGAAACTCAACGACTTGCCTAAGGGTTGTTTGTTGTATCACCTTGCCTCTCACTAAATGACCATTTTATATACGGTTTCGGCAAGTAAATTCTAGTGAAATTGTAATGTGATATTTGTTTCATGAGTAGAAATGAGTACTTATACAGGGCATCGTGGATTGTTCAAAACGTAAATTATAAAAATCCTCATAAATTATTAAAATTATGTCGACTCCATTTTCAAACAGAACCGTGACTTTAAAGAACTAACGTGGAATGAGGCATGTACGCCGATCTGCCCCCACCCCCTAATATACTTTATAACTAGCGTCTTCTCAGTCCAACTGCTCCCGGTGTGGAGGCTTCGTCCTGTCGATCCTTACTGAGTCTGGGTACCGATCGAAGACCAACAGAAGTTTGTCACCCGGTTTCCTGCGAGGCCGGCGCGAGGTCAGCTGCAAATCCCTCCTCTTCCTCTCCGAGTCGGTCTGTTTTGCTTTCATTCCCAACGAGAACAAACCACCGCTTAATTAACCGCTCCCGTCGCAATTTTCCACAACTCACCAAACAGACCTGGTGTTTACATTTAGAATTAACTCCCCTCGATCGGAAGACGTCCTGCCGGTGACGGCAGCAGGGGCCGGGGTCCCCGGCCAGGCAGAGCTGGCCGTATGACTTTCGCCAGTTGTCCCGCAGTTTCGTAAAATCCCACACAGCCCACTGGCGAGTTCGTGTCAACATGAAAGCCAGCAAAAACTTTTAATTTAACTCGCCGCTGTTTGTTTGAAAAGATGCGTATGGCTGTCGGGGCTCCTCGGACTTTGATCTTTCACCGCGAGCGTGCTGCGCTGACCGTCTTCCCACAGCTGTTGGCGGAGGATGACTATGTCCCAGGAATCTGTGTGTACCTTCGGTTGCTCTTTCTGTGTGGTGGTGGTGGTGATAGTGGTGGTGGTGGTAAGATTTATAGTGGTGAAGATGATGATAATGACAATAACGACAATGGCAACAACGACGACAATGATTATAATGTTAGAGGTTGTAGTGGTGATGATGGCGGTAGTGATGACAGTTGAGGAACGATGGTGACGGACGGTGGTGAATGAGGTGATTGTAGTGACTTGTAAGGTCTGTATTGATGATGATGATGAGGAGGAAAGGTAAGTTAGTTGAAGGAGTAGGTATTTCTAACGACTGCTTCAAGCGGCAGATTGAGAACCGTGAGGGTACACACATCACATGCTGAATTAGGAATGTCTATTGTCAGTTCTTTAACTAGATGATGAAAGCGCTGATGACCATAGATATGATAGTTAAAGAAGCAAACATTCGTAGTCATGATGACTAAGGCGGACCTTCATGGCGGTGCAGGGAGTGTGTCAATTTTTTAGAGAGCACTTTGGTTGGATTTTGAGAGCGGAACGGGTGCGTGTTGATGCACGCAAGAATCTGTAGTGAGTTGATGCTGACAGCAGTCATATTAGGTAGTCAAAGTAGTGAGGCAAGATAGTGTAACAGATGATAGTAGACACGCTAGCTGGCGAGATAAAGAAGTCTAGCGATTGTTTCTGCATAATACGTACCTTAAAGTCGCAGCCTTGCCTAAGGGCTAAAAGAAAAGACTTCCCATATAAATAGAAACCCTTGTAGGAATGTTAAAAACCACGCATGCAACCTTTTAGAAATTATAATTATCGTGTACGTCTGTTTACCTATATTTACGTGAACACCTATTTTGGGGTACTGCACTAATCGGTCCTCAGGTATCTGGCACTAACTCCCTACAAGCGTATTAAATATTTTCTGTATCACTGAATTTTTAAATGAAACTTTCTACTGCAAGATGAAAAAATATCAGTTTTATAGTTTAAATTGTGCGTGCTCTAAGCGTTTTTGAAACAGATCGTGTGGGCTTTTTCTGATTGTGGCTGAGCGGTATTGCTTGTAAAGCGGTGGTACCATCGTGCTACTTAGAAAAACATCTGAGCAAAGAACTTTAAAGACCAACATGCAGTTTTAAATAGGAAATTAAAATTAAGTTTCAAGCTTAATTATTTTTTTTAAAAGTGGAATCCTTTTAAGAACAGAAAACACCAGTCGAAAAAACTCTATGAAGGTTTCTCCATCTGTTTTTGCATGCGATCATATGCAGGTTCCACATGCTCAATATTGTCAAATTAGAACGCAAAAGGGACAGGAAGAATTTCAACAAATAGTGTGAGGAATTGTAAAGGAATTTATCCAACAAACAAAGTCCCCAGACTTAGTGACGGGAACAGAGAGTAGAAAGACGTTCTATTGATCTCAAAAAGTACATAACTCCCTCGGCAACTTGGCGCACACACTGCGTCACAACAATCAAATGGCAGGCGAGAGCACGGGCAAGACAAATGTCAAGCAGGTTTCTCGCCACACTTATCACTAATCGACGAAAGATAATGAGAGCCTTGCAGGATGGGCTGTGTATTTTGAGGGTGTGAGTTTCCTGTTTCTCGTCATCGCTTTTATCGTTGCTGTTGTTGATGCTGTTGATGTCGTTGACATCGTTGGTAATGTACTTCTACTGTCATGAGAGTCTGAGTTCGGGAGAAACGTGGATAGAACGCATGTTAGGCTTCTTCTGAGCTAGTCAAATAGAACTCTTACTTCTTCGCCAAACCTGGCCATTTTTATGCATCTATAATCCAGGTTTGACGAAGCAGGACGGTTCCCAGATTAAGAAAATCTTTACAAGGCACACTTGACTCCATTGACCGACTTTAGAAATAAGCGCGTGACTCTATTAGCTACCCAGTCTGGGCTGCTGTGTTTCTGGAAGTGTTGTAACTGTTCAAATCGTCAAGGAATTAGTTTTGCTTAGTGTTTAGAAAGGGGAAGCGGATGTCCGAGTGGCTGCAGCGCTGGCATCCGAACCCGGAGGCAGGGTCACATACCGGTTTGACACCTGTGCGCCGCAGTACACTCCCCTCAGTTCACCCGGCTGGGAACGGGTACTTGACCCCGTGGTAGGTAAGGTGAAGCAGCGAGGAAGGAGAGATGGCGCTGACCTCACGAGGCTGGCCCACGGCGGTCTCAGAAATCTAAAAGATAACGAGTTTTCTTTTTTTCAACAAAACAAAACAATTTTAAAGTTAAACTTAAAAAAGAAGTACAATCTATCTGTGAGATATTTTCTTATTTTTATCACTAATACAATGCAGTTGGGGGTGGGCAGACATCAACAGCCAGCAAAGGTCAATGGTAACGGTTGCTCGATCACCTGGGACAAATTTCAGCAGTCAGCCAAGTAACAGGTCTACAAACGTCCTCGTCGGGTAGGCTGTTATGTTTGGCAAGTACAGCTTGCTTTCAGCAAGTAATATTTATGGTATCGTCCAAAACGCAGGAGATTTTTTTTAACATTGTCGAGCCCTACCAATCTCTACACCCGTGTTGTGTGAGCACTTGTCTATCTCAGACACGTGTAGTAAACTGAAGAATAGTGTGAGCTGTGGAGTGAATAAACTGTTTCTGTTTTCTCTGATACCTTTCCCCACTGCAGAGTCTAGTCTGTGACCGTACACTTTTTAATGTTAATGTGATGAAGCGGGTTCGCTTCGCAACTTTCCTCTCTCTCTCTCTCTCCTTCAAACAAAGGCAGGTTTTGTTACTTCCACTCTGCGCACTTTATTTAGGGCCGCCACTGCTGCTGCCGCCCTACATGTTCCGCCACCCCACGGTTTACCGCACTTTACTGTTTTTGCTACATCTTTTCCCTCGTCCTCCTCCTACTTCACCCTACTTCGGGACTCTGCTTTGTCCGGCACGCACCCCGCTTTTACCGGGTGGGAGCGAGCCACAACGGAGCCATTGCCAGCTACGACAGAAGCTGGCGGGTGGAAGTGAGGTGGATACCTCATTTTGTGTTTCTTACACATACAACATTTAGAATAAAAAGTGAAAGAATATACCTACAAGGACATGAAAATATACAGTGACTAGAGTGCACTTTGCTCTTCCTGTTAGTGTTAAGGAAAGTTAAGTAGAGTGAGAAGGAAATAAAGATAATTACGTTAAAAGGCAGTTAAACTAGCTAATGTGAATAGATAAAGATAAGAAATATGCCTACAAACTAACCTAATCTATTAAGACGTTGGGTGAGTTTAGTATCTACCGAAAGAATATATCGAGTAGAATCCCAATATGTTAGTTGTTAGTATCCTCAACTGTCCTAGAAGGATATAGAAACGTTTAAAGAGAGTGAGCCTAGCACAGCACGCTGTAAGATGACACAGTGCGCCACAGCCACGTGTCGCCAGCAGTACTCGACCCAGGCACTGCCCCCGGCGCACGCTGTGGCTGTGAGCGTGATGGCCAAAACCGTCTCCGTGATGGCTACCCCCATCGCATTAACAGACACCGAAAATAATAATTCAGTGCGCAGTTTGTGACCTACTTTAAAATAATTTTAGCATCAGTCATTTTAGACTTTATGGCGATCACTCAAATGTTGACTACAGTCAGCTACACTCAGCTGCCATAGTTATTTCATACTGACGCCATTTTACTTGACTGAGGTTATTTTATTCTGTGCCCGGCCCCCATCTGTTGCATAGTTCAAAATTCCATTGATCAAGTGACTGCTTTGAAGGTGTTATGTCCTTCAGGAGGTAACCAGAGAGCAGAATGATTTTACACTGCCACCCAGAGACCGCAACACCCAAAGGAATGAACAACAGACAAAACGCCACAACCAATTAATGCAATCGTAGATAGTAAGCAATAACCCACTGAGCTTACCTATCGCATTGTTTCTGTAATTACCTACGCACACCTGCATCAGTCTAAACACACTTGTCTAGCATCAGCTTTGCACCTGTTCTTTATGCTCTGTCGACGTTCCGACACACGCAGTGTACATAATTACAAAGGCGTTGATGGTGGTGGTGGAGGAGGAGGAGGCGATGATGATGGTTGTAGGGAGAGACCACCCGATACACACACTTGCTGGACACTTGCTGAGGCCCCAGGATACAGCTTACAGCTGCTAGCAAGGGTCCGACGGTTCGCATCAACCGAATAGTGTCAAAGCAATTACTTCCTGCCCTACTCCTACAAGCACCCTAACCTCTCCCCTAACTTCCACCCCCACCCCGAGCAAACACAGAAAAACCGTTACAAACGAGATTCGAACACATAATTTTCAGTTCTAAAACCAACACTTTAACCATTCATCTACTGAACACTTCAGCGTCTTCTATTCAGTCTAACCATAAGAATCTGCACGACCCGAGCCTTGACAGGGCAGATTTTTATGGCTAGAATGAACACAGCTTACCGATGTAGTCCGTAGCCGAGCGCTTAAAGCGTTGGGTTCAACGACTGAAGATACGGTAGTTCGGTTTTCTCATCTTCCTTTGGCTTTTAATTTTTCCTTTTCTGTTCTTTTTTTTTTTTTTTTGCCAAATTTTAAAAACATTGATTGGGGTAGGGGTGGTAGAGGGGTTAGGGTTAGTATAGAAATTAATTGCTTTGACATTATTCAGTAAATGCGAACTGGGTGCAACTTCAGGACTGGAAGGGTTTGCAGTGCGTCTGCTGGACTCTGTTGGCTTCCGTTGGACCCCTGGTATCAACTGTAAGCTTTACCAATTCTGAGGCTTCAGCAAGTGTTTGTATCGGTTGGGAGGACAAAGTAAAAATGCAGTTTATTCTCAGATAATATATTTAATAGCAACGCGTATATTGCCAATGGCAGATTTCTTACAGTCAAAATTACACTCCTCTCTCTCTCTCTCTCTCTCACCCCTTCTGTCATTCTGTCACAGCTAAAAATTAATACACCGCACGCACTAAAGCAAACAATGCCAAGCCACTCCCCTCGTTTCTCAAGCTTCTAACAGCACACTTCAAACTCCAGACACACGGAATTATCAAATCGTTAACAGAAAGGAAGGAGAGAGAGAGAGAGAGGGAGGACCTAAGATATAGATCGCTATATGCAACGTCAATTTTTGTGAGGGTAGACGTGCATGTAGTGTGATTGAAAAAGGTACAGATGACGTCAATCCAACATGATTATGACTTGTCGACTTGGAAACTCAACCGTCGAAATGAATGCCGCTAGAAGGAAAATGTTTTTCGAATCTACGTTCACATTTTCAAATCGATGGCACCTTCTAAAATTGCAGGAGAAGATGCGATGCTCTTTCTCAGCCGGTTCACTAGAAAACTAGTTTTATTAATTGTTAGTGATAGTGCGAATATGTAAAACAGATGGCAGACACTTTATTTGTACTGTTAGAATGGTGAAGCGTAGAGCTATTTTTTCAGAGATGGAAACCTTTATTTTCGATGTAATAACATTCTTTGTCTGTTGGCTTAAATACATAGATACACAAGAAATGTTAGAACGACCTGTCAGCTTTACAATTAAAAAAGAAACACACAAATGAAGGTGTTGTGACTGTAAGTGGCTTCTGTGTCCCAATAGGCAGGCTATGACATCAACAGAAGGCTAAAATAAGAAGTATGACGATTCTGAGGCAATTATAGAGGTGCCTATATAGGAAGAATAGGAAATCCCTGTGAGCCACGTGTAATGATGTGGCAAGGGTTAAAGGAAGAAATGAACTTGATATTCTTGATGTTTTTGTTGTTTATTTGGTTGTTTCTTTGTTCGCTGATTTGTGAATTTAATTATTGCTTTGTTTGTTTACACCTTCGTTCTTTGCTTATTTTTTTCGTTCGTTCGTTCGTTCGTTCGTTCGTTCGTTCGTTTTCGGTCGATGGAACAATTAACCTGTGAACATGATATTTAATTGTGTTGCCTGTTATGAAGCTTACGTTCTTGTTCTGAAGCCCTGCAGTCCGAATGCGCAGAGACACGTGCTGGAGAACGACGGACGGGGGCGCGCGCCACAGCTGTGCAAAGCCTGCGCTTGTGTCACACAGCAATTCTACCCTGCTGGAGACCTCTGCGTGCATAGCCCAACACCAACTGTCGCCAGGACCTTGAGAGCTGTCAAAAGATTCAGATAATAAATCGAACTGCCTAACCCGTACTTAATGTTCTTACTCAAGTTTTTTTTCCAACCTTCCCCTTTTCTTTTCTTTTCTTCCTGTCCGTTTATTCCTTCCTTCTGTTTGTATTTCCAGCCCTTTTTCTTTGTTTTCTTCTTTTTATCATTCATTCATTCATTTTTCTTTTCTTTTTTTCTTCCTTTTTCCCTGTTTGTCTTCCTTTCGGTATTTTTCTTGTAACTGTTCTCCACGGGCAAATGCTGCTCCACTAGCTGAAGCACTCCAGCAGAATTTCTTACTAATATTATTTTTTCAGTTGTACAAAATAAATAAAATCTGCTTTTAAAAAGATGATCTTGAAAATAAGGTTCGCACTCGAAGTAACCTGGTGAGGACATGTCCCCGGCGTCCTGTGTGGGCTTTTTCTCTCGGCTTATATGAAGATAGGGGATGACACCGACTCACCCCTACCCACATCAAAATCTATGACGTCCCAACATGGCTTCACCCGCTTGCTTACAACTTGGTCGGGGCGTTCTTTGGATCCGTGTTCTTTTGTCTCTTTGACGTCAATAACGTCGCGTGTGCTCGCCTCTTTAAATGTCTCCTTTTTGTCGATTCCTTCTTGCTGTCTTTATTTTTCTGTGGCTGGTTTCCCCCTGTGTTACTCTCTCGTTCTTATTTTCTAATAAAGCTCTGGTTCCCACGTTTTCTGTGTGTTTGCCTCTCTTCTTTCTTTTTCTTCTTCTATTCTGTCTGGGCTCTCGCAGCCATCTTGAGTTTTAAAACAGCTGCGCTGGCTGTCTATTACCTGGTCATTGCGTGTGCGAGACTCACACGGTTCTGGGAAGTCGGACAGACAATTGGTCCATGCTATGTACATCACAGCAGTCGTACTGGTCTCCTTAAGTTAAAATAGGTGTCAAGAAGAACATCTAGGAACATTTGATGAAATGTTTCCGCTTGAGAAATCTTCTAACCCTAATAGCCCATACCCAACCCCCCCCTCCCCACACACACACACAATGAGCGCCCTCATTCCACTGGCCATGTCTGTACCCGTACCCCTTGTGAAATGCTGTCATGCAGAACTGCACCAATTACAACCCGTGTTAGATCAACCGTGTCCTGATAAACCTGTACTCTGACTGTGTGACGGGATAGCAAACTAACCCTTCAGAGGTCTGTGACTGGAAATAACAGGTATTACCGGCTCTGCCCTGTTTGATTTACGCCGGTTTGACGTTTGAGGTGGGGCTGGGGCTGGAAGGAGGTGGTTCTGTCTCAACGGTGTCCTTGCTGAGGTCCTAAACGTCTGCAGCTTTTGTTCCTTTCCTGTCTGATTTCACAGCTTGCACCTCAATTTGTGACGCTGGTGCTCGAAAACGGCTCCCTTTTGATTTGTTCCCCACTCCCCCTCTCCACTTTACGAGGCTGCGGGCCCCCCAACTAGTCGCTTGCGTGACAGGCGCAATCTAATCCCCTTATTTCCAGTCGCCATACCAATCTGTGACTTCAAATTAAAGGCCGACTCTTCGACACGCGTGAGGACGAAGAGTTAATCGCTCTGCACGCGCTGCGCTAGGAGGGCGCCCATTGGTGGAAGTTGGCGTGTCACTTTCAGTTTGGACCAGCACCCTCTAGCGGCACGCGACGAGAGCTCCGAAGAGAGACGACTCCCGCGGAAAAGTGACGAGTACAGTTGGCGGTTTGAAAGACCGGGAAAGGTAGAAACGCACCCAGGTGAGTGGTGTGACCGAAGTCAATTGAAAAGAAAGCGGAGACTGGAAAGGACCCGGCTGTGAAAAATCGACATGGGATGAAGTCGCAAAACACCAGAAGGCGAGAAGATTTCTAAATCACGTTCAGGGCCCAGTGCCGACTGGCGGGAGTCAGCTAGAGGGAACGGCGATATGCCCAGCCCAAATTGCCTTTATTAACAACTTAATGTGTGCTTCAGCGATCATGTGACGTCAGGAATACCCATGTCGCCCCCTCCTGCGTGTCACAATGAAATTACATCATTTTCCCATTTAGCGCGGACTCCGGTATTTTCCCTGTTAATCCGCTTTTGGCGCCCTGAACGCAAAGAACGGGGGGAAAAGTAACTATTTATAGTTAGACTGTCGCTACGGCCAGGGTATGGTTAAGCCGACAATCTCATAGAATAACTTCTTAAAAACGTCGCTGTTGCCATTCTTGTCCTAGCCCTTTTTTTTTTTTTAGTATTTGGGGTTGCTGTTCCAATCCCTCCCTCCCCTTGCGGCCTCCCTCCTCCCTTCGTTTTCTTTGTCATCGTCGTCAACGTCATGTCGATGCCGAGTGGTCAAGTCGCTGGGGACATTTATCTTCTAGTCGTGCGAGATTTAAAGTCAGGTTTCAGTCAGAGATCTGTATATCCCCATAGCGTCCACCTTCCGTCTCCGAGTCTGTAGACCTCCTAATGTTAATTTTACTTCTTCTTCTCAATGGGTAGAGTGTCATTTTTCGTACTAAGAGGGTGTCATAGTCTAATCACCCTTTCTGGAAATCCCCACTGTCTGCATTCCTCAGAAACATGTACCCAGAATACCCTGCCTCAGAAGAAAAATGTTACAGAAAAGATTACAAAAACAGTACTTTGGTTCAAATTCAACAAACTCGTAGCCACGATTTTCACGTCACAAACAGTTGTTTTTCTGGCTCATACCAATTCATTAAAATTTGCCATTAATGCCAGATATGGGTTTTTCCATATAAGGATAACCCCATATTTTGTGTACGTTAGTAACTTTGCCATATGGACGTTTCCTATATGGATAACCCCATATTTTGTGTACATTAGCAAATGTTGACTCGTTTCCTATTTCTTTATTGCTATGGGTTTCTTAATTTTCTTTTCTTATCAATACACATAGCTTTCCTGTATTCAGTAACCTTCTGACTCTTTCCTCGTCTTTTGACGTGCATCGCGTTTCTCGCCCCTAGATGGCTGGAAGCAGAGGTACCCCTTTTCTTTTCTTTTTGTTATTTGTTTGGTTTTGTTTTCTTCTACAGTCTGCAGCCATGCGGAGACAGAATCTTGCCAGTTATCTTGAAACAGCATGGCCGAGCTTTACTAGGACGATGTTATCGTTAATATCTCACGGTGTACCACAGGGCCGCCAGCTGCAAAGCAGTCACGTCCACTCCTTGGCGGAAATGGGGGCGACGATTTATGTGTTTTTTTCAAAAAGTGGGTACGTGACACCACGCGGCTTATCGAGCTGTCACTCGCCTTCTAAAATTTTGTTACTCTGATCTTGAACTGTTAACAATCGATTAGAACGTAAGTAGTCTCCAGCCTTTGGCAACATATGTCTGAGTGCAAGCGGAAAAAACAAAAAGTGAACTGGAAAAGTTCTGTACCCCAGCCACCCCAGCCACCCCAGGGTTCGACAGACGTAAGAACACTAATCTGCGGTATTGGACATTCTATTCTAAGCTGCTGTAACCAGTCGTCATCGAAATTAATTAAATTTTAAGGATGTCGTTAAATGATTTAACTCCTTAACGGGGTGTGGAAACGGATGGGAACGAAAGTTTGCTGAACTTTCTTTTCCTGCTGCCTGTCACCTCCATAATCTCCTCTTTTTCTTTTCATTATCATGTTATTTATCCTTCTCGCTGCTCTCTATATTCCCAGCGCTCGCTGGCTCTCTCTCCCTCTCCCTTCTCTCATCCTGCCTGCCTCTCTCTCTCTTAGGCTACATGCACGAGCGAATTTCTCCGCACCTACACACGTAGGTCTTGAGACACTGAGAAACCAGGCCCTCTTGCTGTCACTCATATTGGTGTTTTGAAAGATTTTTCGATCAAACGTGGGCTACAAATTCAGCGTTTTGCTTCTTCTTTTTATTTATTTCTTTGACAAATTTTCTCAACATTTTTTCCTCCCGAAGAGTTGCGCAAGGGGGCGCCTGTTCCGACACGTGACACAAAGGCTAATAGTGGAAAGTTCAAGTTAATCCGGTTTCTCAAAGATAGCGTCTGACAAAAGTCTAAGTTCATTGATTTTTTTCTCTCTCGGCTGGGTGGGATGAGATCCAGGGAGGGTGGTCCTGGAATATTAAGAAACGGAAAAGGAGGCAGCCAAAAAAAAAAACAAAACATTCTAATCCCTTAAAACTTTCCCAAGTTCGTGCGTCACTTGTTCGCATTTTCCCACGTGATAATTCTCTTTGGAGAAAATGGAAAGTAATTCATATTTAAGATATATTTTTGATGTTTTAAAAGAGATAATACACCTCACATCTTTCGCTTTTTGATAGTTTCTGAGTTTCCTCCATATCATCATCAACATCATTACTGGGAAATACCGGTCGCGCTTGATCTGTCCTTTCTCCTTTCTCTCTCCTTTCTTTTAAATCTTTTATCGCCATTTTAGCGAAATTATGTCCTTTTCACAGGAAAGACTTGCGCACTGACTTCTTAGTCAGTCTGAGGTCCCAAGAAGCTGTCCACTGCATTTGTGTACTCCCGGGGAACCGTACTTCTTCCTCTAAGTCCCCCCTCCATTTCTGGCTCTTCCTTTCTTCTTTCCTTCCCTCTCTTCTTCCTTCTCTCTATCTCTCTTTTGTATTGGCTAAATGATCGTTCTCCCTCTCTCTTTTCAAGACGTTCGACACACAAGTTCAACCCATCTTACTGTTAAAAAAGTCTGAGGTTTCTGTGAGGACACAAGAATCATTGAAAGGATCCACACGTTTGTTTTGAAGTTTTAGGAGCGTCTGCGAAAACGACAAATGCAGTGGTGTATGGGGAATACGCGTGATACCTCTTATTTATTAATTGCTTTGTGAGATGCATAAGATATTGGTCAAGAATAACTAGCTTGCCAGAAAGCAGACTTCCCAGAAAGACATAAAAAAACTCAATATAATTACCATCTGGGAAACAGAATCACTTGGGTTCATTTTATGATGGTGGTTCTGTACAAATATGGCTTTGGTTTTGTGCGGCAACAGCACGGTGTAGGAAGAGTTAATGTGTTCTTAAACTTAAAGGTTAATAGATTGTTACCATCAGGAATGGAATGATTCCATTAACAGCAGTGATTGCTTCCACCCTTATCGCTGCTTCAAAAGTAGCCGTTCTCAGTCAATATTCCTGACAAAACTACGCCACACAGGTCTGAGAAATGTTCTTGCCAGATTCAGACTTGGAATAAGCACGTTAAAATGTCATAAACTAAGGTACTGCACAGACCCTAATGTCAGCCATGACTGCCCCTTCAGCAAAGATGTTACTGAAACCGAAATACATTTCCTGCCCAAAATATTCCACTGTCAGAGAACAATATATCCCCTCAGAATTCTAGCTTAATTCATCCTCTTTCCGTTTCTATGTGGTTATGTCCGACAACCGTCCAGGTAGTTCACGTAGCCTTGCAATATTTGCATATCATGCAATGGAAATGAAAAATTTAGTAAGCTGGCCTCTTACTCTTTAGATGTAATTGATCTACCACTGCCTGAATATGTATGGTCGAGTTTGTGTGTATGAGAACACGAGCACTGTTGTGTGGATTCTTTCCTTACAAGTGTATTTATGGATGCTGATTATTGCGCTGTGTGATAGCCTATATTATAGAGTATCTTGATTTCAATGTACGTTCTGATCAGTCACGGGCTAATCGCACATATGCTGAAATAATGTCTACAGACTGACAGCCCCTTTCTTTCTTTCTTTCTTTCTTTTATTGACAGGTTTCACGCTCCTCCAGCCTTTCCTTTCCAAGCCCCCCCCCTCACTTCCCATTCTCTCCCCCACCTCCCGCAACTGCTATATAAATCTGTCGATAATCCTGTTCAGCGATCGATGATTCTGTAGCAAAAAGCGTGCATCGCCGTCTTGTGTAATTGTCACCTTTTTATGCACTCCACCCAGGTAAAACTTTTTTTCCTATCCAGTCAGGTAGGCTTTGCTTTAATCATCCTAAACTTTTTTTTGGGTGGCAGAGTTCTTTCCTTGTTCTACTGCAGGAGATCCTATTCATTCCGGGATGTATTTCGCTACGTCTTTGTCTTTTAATTTTAATTTGCGTCGTGTTAAAGCGGTCACCTTTCTATGTACCCGATCGAACTGCGAGATAGCAAGCTGTAGGGCTTACGAGTATCTCGCCTAAGGTCATTGTGCGAGGTTATTGTGAAAACCTTTTCTGATTTCTTGTCACTTACAGTCTTTACACTTTCAGACATGTCGTCTGCTGGTGTCTGTGTACGGTACATCCCCGCACTTCGTGAAGCTTCAGTACATTACACTTTCGATTCTCATCCCCGGCTGTAGTGATAAAGAAGACAAAGAATATATTTATTACATTGGACGTCATTTCCATGACGGATGGGATTGATTAATGTGGACGTACCTTGACGTCAGAAGCAATAGGATTGGCTAAAATACATTTTACGGGGTGACAATATTGTTATTTTAAAATTATGACGTATTTTCTTGACGAATCCAATAAGACAGATGTCTGAATGAGGAGCTATTTTGAAAACCGTTTTCTCTTGTCTTTGCCGAGAGAAGGGGTGCGCAAGTGAGATACAGAAATTTTAAAAAGGGTGTCAATGACATCAACACAAGTGTACGGAGGAGGCTGAATATAATGTAATTCCCGGGCCTTAAGACCGCCTTTATGACCGAAAGAGCAGATACGAACGGTCGTTCGTCGCTATCCAGAATCTTGGCCGCAGTTACAGTTTGATTGCCAGCTACAAGCCCGTCTCAGGCAGTACAAAACAATGGCATACATTATTCATCTAATTCCGAAAATAACGCAGTAAAAACAATACGTATTACAAACACTACGGCTAAATGTACAAAGTAGAACAGACGATAATAGTTACAAAGTAAAAGGCTACACAAGCTGTGAAGTGATCAAGATGTTAAATTTGTAAATTTCGAGGAGGGTTTGTGAGATTTTGCGTTTGTTTTGTGTTCTTTTTTGTTTTGATGTTTTTGTCTGGTTTGGTTTGGTATGGTTTTAGCTTTTTTCTTTAATATCCACAGACGGTGATGAAGCTTGAGTATGAAGATATATCAAAAGTATGCCAGCGCCACTGTAGACTTATAGCAGGGGAGGGGGGGGGTCGGAAGAAAGAAAGGGGAGAAATAGGTGGAGTAAAGTGAGAAAGAAAGAGGAAAAAAGAAAAAAAAACTAACAGCATTTTTGAGGCATGGAGACACGGGGAAGGCAAGATGTTACGCAATGATGATCGGCCGTTAGGGCTCTGACGTGTCCACCCCGCTCACTAGTGTTCTTTGGGCCTATCAAAACTCCTCTCAGCTGCCGGTGTGATGAAAGTTGCCTTGACACTTAATGTCTGTGAAGGCAATCAGGAGGGCTATTCTCCCGGTTCCTTCTGCACTTGGCAGGACAGCGGGAGTCCCCCTGCGAGAATAGAATCTATGACGCGATGGCGTCGTTAGCGTGACACGTGACCTGGCTTCACACCTGACAACACCTGCGGCCGCCACTTAAAAACGCGTGGAGCCGGGAGCCACAAGCACGAGACCAAAAAAAAACAACCCTAATTGGCCAGGTAGAAATCACTACACGACGCTGAAAAGAGGATATTCCCTCCCCCCTCCCGTCTCTCCCCCCACCCCCCGTCTCTGTCACTCCCTGCCTGTCTCTGCGTCTTTCTCTCGTTCGCTCTCTATATATTACCACTATTGCGGTAGTAATGGAGAAGGGATGTCCGGTATAATCTTTTTCGTATAATTTCGTGCAACTGATCTTTATCTATTTGCAGTCACGTGATACATATTATCACCTGTTGCGGCAAAAACTGGCGCATATTGAATGCGATTTCACATGCCGCTGCGCAAGTGTTTTGTGTTGTAGGCCTATTATTCACCCTCCCACCCACTCTCTTTCTTTCTCTCTCTCTCTCTCTCTCACGCGCACGCCCCCCACACTCATGCACTCACATGAAACTGCAATCTATGGGCCTGCACAAATTATAGTGTAAATGTTTATCAAATCAAATTTAATTTCTTTTTTTTTTAAAAGTTGGTCTGTTCATACATGAAGCCAGCACTAGTAAAAGGGGAATGTGACAAAACGGCAACATCAGCTTTCACTTTTCTTATGCATTTGTATTCATCGCCAACCGATTGGCCATTTTAAGTCACGCGCACAATTCTCTTTGAAGTCTAAATGTTCTAGAAGAAGTCGGGGAGAAAGGTTCAGAATGGTGCTGTAGTAGTTTTATAGAGTTTCTTACTTGCGGTGACCCTATGACAACCTGGAAATACTTAGACCGCTGGAGGCCACCTTCCAGAAATGCCAGAATATGATTTAACACGAAGATGCAATGCATGTATCTTCTGTAAATGCCGAAATTCACGCAAGAGGGAGCGAGATTTTGTTTTCTTGTGGCTTTTCTTGTTTGTTTGTTTGTTTGTTTGGGGGAGGGGGGTTGCGGGGGCCGGGGGAATGGGTTAATGCCGTGTCGGAAGCTTAGCCCATGCCATGGCAGGGCATGAGAAGATAGGTCTTATAAATACGCTAAGCTGGGTCTTTTGGCTCAAGCTGCAGTGCACGACCTCTGCTTCTTAACACGCAGTCTTGACAAGAGAGTACAATTAATGCTCTGCTAATAAGCCATCGAGGCCTCAGAGAGAGAGAGAGAGAGAAACAGAGACAGTTGGTTTCAGTCGTTTGACGAACGCCTGTTCTCATCGCACAACGACATTGTTTAGTGTTTTGTTTTGTTTATATTAGGTTATATTATATATAACTCAAAGAATCGAACTGAAAAGTACAGATCAATTTTTGCAACAGATTTTTAAAAGAAGAATGATAGCGAAATCGTTTTTAATACGAAGAACGCGCGCTTGCACACACACACACACACAGAAAGAAAGAAAAGAGATAATGGATATATTATGGGATGGAAGAAAGGCATTGGTCATGCTGTGGCTGCAGCAGGCCATGAAAACGAATTAGAGACTAGAGTCTATGAGTTTATGAGTGAACGAAGAACTGTGTATTAACATATGTATATCCTCGTCACTCCGTACTGGGTGACCTTTCCTGATAATTTCCATGTTTTTCTGCTTCGTCGTTTCTAGGATGCCGCCATGAGACTTGTCGTTGGTCCCACCCACACCGCCATAGAAACAAGCTGTTAATAAAGCTACTGCTTGATTAGAAACATGGCGGTACTTCGCATCCACATTTGAATATCGCACCCAGGTTACTCACTCCAGCTCTGTCTGCCATATGGCTTTCTTTTTCCTTCCCCATCCCGCCCCGCTACCACAACACAGTTCTAAGCTGTACAACATTGTCTTTTCTCATTACTTCGGGTTTTTTTCTCCTCAAAAACATCCCTTTTCCTATCGAGTTTCTACGGTCTCCGCCACTCGTAAACTGGCAAAAGGTGCCTGAACGACAAAAACCATTCACAAAGCCATCCTTCCGCTCAAAGAAGGCTGCAATTTCATCGACGCGGATGACGAGAACTTCAATGAGTCGCCGGCACAAAGGGGAGGTAAACGCGTCAAAACCACGGCCAGAGACTTTCACCCAGTCTGTACCATGTTGTCTGCAGATCTCAAAGAGACCACATCAGCGTTCACGGGCGAACGCTTCAGAACTATTCATCGGCGAGCTGCGGCTGTTAGTTGTGTCATTGTCTCCTGGGGAGGGGCTGGGGTCCCAGGGGCTCAAGACGTGAGCGTATTTCAGCAACCGCAGTCCGCGGGCAAGCGACGTTGACAAGATGTGGGTGACCTGAATGGGGGTCGGGTGGGTGCAGGTAGCGATTGATGAAAGATGTGGAATTATAGGAGGAATTATAGTTCCTACGAGGGATGACAGTCGGTAACAAATTTTCAAGAATTTTGAAGAATTAAAACTGTAGAAAGTGGCCACACAAAAGCAGATAAAACTTACAAGCTAGTGATTTGTGATGGTTAAATAGCCCGGCAAAATTTCCAGTGGCCGTATTTCCACATTCCTGCTTTGAAATTACCAGTTTTGTGTAAAGAAAAGATTATATATACTGTCATGAAACCAAGTTTGATCAGTTAAATGGCTGTAGGTGTTGTACTTATCAGTGCTTGTGCGCGAGTGAACCCAGCATTAACGTGCCAGATTCATTACAGTGTTACAGTCGGCAGTGATGTAATGTATGTTTCTTATGCTGGCCGCTCAACTAAGTTTGATGAAAGCAGACATTGAGAATTAACCAAGTTGTCTGCTAAAAGATACTGCCCAATGTCGGTTGAGATATTTTACCTTAACGACTTTCACTCTACGAGACAGGAAAAGAAAAACTTCCCAGAGATCAATGGCTGCACAAAATGTATGAAGTATTTTTGAGGAAATCAAATTATGCATTCATCTCAGACACTGGTTCTTAGCCCCTGTTTTCATTCGAACTAGTCGCACCGTGTGAACTCGGCATTACATATTTGAAAACATAACATGGTTCACACCGAACTGGTATTTTCCTGTGATTATGCCCCGCGAGCTCTCATAGCTGTGTCTCCACCTTAGCACGCCATCAACAGCCTGCATTAAAAGGGTGTGTCTACCCGGTATGCGTCGATTAAATCGATTGCACATACTTCGCCTCCGACCCTTCCGGTGTTATCTTTAACTCACCTCGGGAAAGAAATTAAGTGGGTGCATGTATTGAGCTTTTCTTATCTACGAACAGTTTTTATTTACATGTAAATTCCTGAGATAACTGAGTCCAATGTACTTTTCTGCTTACGACACGCAATTAAGTAATTCCGGTGAATTCGATTGATCTTTTTAATTAAAACACTTGTGAAACAAATGATAGATGCCTGAACAATAGGGAGGAAAGTTGCACAGATTGAAAGATTATGATATCAAAAACAATAGCTGAATTGAAAACATAAGAAGAACAAGAGGTTTATTGGCTCCGTCTCAAAAACGGAGAACTCTTCTTGCCCATCGCACTTTGTGTAGCTAGCACATACAGACTCTATCTCTTTCTCTCTCTCTCTCTCACACACACACACGCACGCACGCATGCACACACACACACACGTAAGAAAGAAAAAGAGAAAATGACAATTTTTTTGAAGCTACAGATTTCTAGATTTGTTTAAATACGCAGTTTTTTATTATTCTGTCCCTTGACCTCTGCATCATCTCTCACCTTTTCTGCACCCCTAAGCCACACTTAAAATTCTTGCAAAAACTGTGGTCCTGGCTGTGGGAATGTCCTACCCTTTCGCCCCTCCCCTGCTTCGCTCCTCGAGGTCTTTATGAATCTCCCCATTCATCATCCTTCTCCCCATCTGCCTGGGGAGGGAATAATACGTCAGATAGACTGGACTTTGCTGGCTTGACGTAGTTCTGAGACCACTGCTTACTAAGAGCAATGTTGTGTCTCGTGGGGACGGAGGCAAAATGGCCACCATGTTTCAAATGAAAGTCCATTATAAAATGAAAAATAGAATTCCTTCTTCCCTCCTCTTTCTCCCCCCATCCCCACCTCTCTCTCTCTCGCCAATAGCCCAATTCACTTTGAACGAAAATCTACAAGATTAATGAGCTTTTCGAAGTTAGGGAGGTCTTCAACAGGAAGTCGTCAATAAAGATCAAACTATGCTGGGGCCCTTTCGCCTCTTATGGAAGTGTAAGGCCACCTTCTCTTCGCCAAAGTATATCATCGCCAGATTCGTTAGGCGAGTAAGGTAAGACAACTAATTTGTTGCCTGCTCTGTGCTAGACGTGGAACTGTGAACCGGGCACTGACACGTCCAGCTGAACGACCAGCGCTGCAGAGTTGATGCGTTTCGAACTCTGAGGACTGCTAAGGTGTACGAAGTTGCAAAGTCTCCCTCAACCCTCAGAAATCGCCAAGGGGCTTACCAAACGGAGGCGATCAAGCACTTTATTCGAAGGCTACTAGAACTTTATGAGAACTTTACTAGAACTGTTAGAACTTACTTTTCTAGGAGTGTGTTATAGTTTTGCTAGAATTGTATTAGAAATCTGGTAGAACTGTATTAGAACATTTCTAAAAGATTGTGAGAACTTTTCTAGAATTTTATTAGAACTTTACTTGAACTGCATTAGAATTTATTTTACTAGCAGTGTACTAAAACTTTGCTATAATTGTATATTAAAAATTTTTTACAACTGTGTTAGGACTTTCTTAGAACTGCATTAGAACTTTACTTGAACTGTATTAGAGCTTACATTACTTGCAGTGTATTAGAACTTTACTAAAATTGTATTTGGTATATCTGTGTTAGGACTTTCCTAGAACTTTATGAGAACTTTACTAGAACATTTTAGAACCTTCCTTGAACTGTATTAGAACTTACTTTACTTATCAGTATTAATTATAACTTTACTAGAATTGTATCAACAATTTGCTAAAATTTTATGAGAATCTTACTAGAACTTTACTAAAACTGTATTAAATTTTGCTAGAACAGTCTGCTCTACAGACATCCTAAGCAAATGCCAGGAAAGTTTGACGGAAGTTGCGGAAAAACCTTAATAATTACATAGACAAAAGTATTATTAAGCACATTCCTTTGGTAGTAAATAAAATTGGTTTGACTCGTGGGGTGGCTATGAACAGTTACTTCAAAGACCAGTTAATGAACCAGGTCGTGGTATGCCCACTAAGAAAAATACTTGACTGCATACCGAACCCGCGCAACTGAACTGCCCCACAAAAGTAAAGTCTACTTCTCTGCTCACAAACCCGAAGAAAACTCAACATAGAGTTCGTCTTTGTTTCCCATTCCGCGCAGATGTTGGGTCGTTTTCAAGCTGCTCCTGCTACCCCCGACCCCCACCCAGCTGCAGTGCAGGAGAGTTTCACGAAGGAAATTCTTCCTTAAACAAATTTAAAGGCACTATTTTCTCACGCCAGCACGTGCCATCGACATGTTCAGTGCGTTGTGCAGTCGATCAGTCGACTGTCGTGCAATTGTGCTTCATGAGGGATTTTTTTTTAGAAAAATGTAAAACGGTCAGTGACTCAAAGGAGTACCTGTTCGAAAATAAACAAACAAAGCTGAGTAAGAGACGGGTATGAAATAAACAGAAATGAATAATTTACAGGTAGAAAGAAAGCAAGAAATGGAAAAGAAAGAAAAAGAACTACAAGTTTCAGACATGCAAATGAAAATTAGTGTTTTTGTTCAGCAAGGATGCCGTACATGTACAGACAGTATGCAATTTTATATTACGTGTTGCGTCAATGCGAACGAAACACAAAGAACTTCAAACAATTTAGGTGCGTGTCAAATCAGTTTTTCC
>SMGT01004167.1:147228-184014 GCA_004794575.1 Lanistes nyassanus
CCCCCCCCCCCCCGAAAAAAAACCTTGTTTCCGTGCCACAGACTGCTAGAACGCCTCCCATTGTTCTACCCAGAAAGCTTGTTAACAGTTTATCAAGTTGGTGTTTCAAAGTGCGAAGAGCTTTTGTGTTTCCAACCCTTTATTTTCAATGATTTTCTCTTGTTTCTACGTGCATGAATATGTCAACAGCGTGTACAACAATTTTCATAATTCATTAAAATATGAAGCTAGTGTAGACATTCGGCATTCGGGTTTTGGGGAAATGTTATCCTGCGTCATATCAACATTCATGTAAACGTTACTGTGTATTTGTAGCAGGTTACATTTTTCTGCGATCAAGATTACATCGGATTTGTGTATTTTTCGCGGTGCCACATTTTTTTGGTAATATTTTGTATTGACTTGATATAAATTGTTGCAAAAAATGTTTTTTAAAATTTTTGCAGCACACTTCTTTCGTACCCTTTAAAACCTGCTTTTGTAAATGTTTATAGTTTACATTGGGACTGTTCGATGTTACCCATATTGTCAAATTAAATTTTACATATTATTTTATATACTTGGGTATTGTTTTCCCCTAACATGTTAACGTTATTTATTTTGTCATATAGGTAACCTCATGCGTCAGTTCCTAAAGCGAATGTTAATTATCTCCCTTGCATACCGGAATTCGCTTGAACCTATAGTGTAGCATAGCATGCCCTGCGTGTTTTGATGCCGATCATGGTTAGAATGGAGACTACACATACAGAAAGCACGACAATCAAAGTGAACATTTCAAATCATAAAAAACTGGTTCCTGTCGGGGAGGAAGATAGCAGTTTTTGTACGCAAATGTTTCTTGTTTTCTTCCCCGTCTTTCAATCACTTCTTGGCGAAAAGAAGAATTCGTCTTTTCTTGCATCTCTACTCGCCTGTTTGAGGACATTTATTTATAAGCACGGACGTCGGGAGGAGCTGCAGCTTGTAAAGGTCTTTATTAACGGACTGTGCATGTGTGCATCAGATGCCGTTGAAGTGAAAACTTTTCGGCAATTCCAATTGATTCTGGTTTTTGCAAATAACTGTAATTGTCAGATAATCAGACAACACTGTTGCTTTTCCTTCACCTCCTCCTTTCGACGGAAATCCGATTTTACCAATTTATTTTCCTCCAACTTTCAGCTGAATGAATTGCATAAGGCATCGAGCTTTTTTTTTTAAACCAGCAAAACACATTTTGCATATTTGAACGAGCGAAAATGCCTTCGCGAGACTTCGTGTTCCGAAGATTTCCGAATATACTTTCCGACTCCCTTCCGTTGCTGTCTGTAAGGCCCTTCCCTCCGTGATACGACTGTTTACAAAAGCGACCTTTAGACATGCTCCACTGTTATTTTCTTGCCTGACATTTCTCTCTGTCTGGGGCGAAAGAAAAGGCTTCATGTTTAGTTTATCGCGCTGTTCAACTATTTAGTTAATAATTTCATCGATACTTGTTCTTCGTGGAGATATAATTTCCAACTACTCGAGGACTGTGATCAAAGAAAATTGCCGTTGTAGAGACGGGAACCCAGCGGGTCTAAAGATACAGCAAGCACTCGTTCATTCGCTCTCGTCTCCATTGTCATGCAGCTTCTGGGATATCCATCTTCATCCCGGCTCATCGTCCATTTGGTCTCAATTATTGGGGAGACCAATTACTTTGACATTTTTCGTTGCCGTGGTGTTTTCTGACAGGAACATTTTCTCTCACGACAATCCGTGGTTAACAATTCGTACAAAGGAAGATTTGAGGACTGGTTCATAGTCCGGTAAGACGTCCCGGCTTCTGTTCTGATCGAGGAGACGTGTGTGGGTGGGACAGGTGAGTGCGTCGGCTGAGCTAGGATGGCAGAAGGGGGTGCTGGGAAAGTGTTCTTCGACGGAGGAGTACAAGGACAGGCTCCACCTACTCAGTAGTGAAAGCTTATAGTTCTTCCTGAGAAACATACAGAGGGCTCCAGACTTTGTCCACAGAAACAAAGCAAAATACAAAAGCTTGAATACAATGAGATTTTGTTGAACAGGGGCGACGAAACACGAAAGTTTTTTTATTCTAGATCAACTGGATACTAAACAAAACAATGGCACAGGGAGTGCACATATATCTACCTTCTGTCATTTCAAACATTGTTACCCCTCATAAGGTAGCGAGTTCCTCGTTTCAAACCCTGGGGCATTGACATTGTGTCAATGCAAAATGCGGTCAATAATATAATTGTTTACTCCTTGTTGTTGGATAATTACATACTTTCATGTATGTCTTCATTTCTCCAAAGCCTGAACCTAATATAGTTTTAAGCTGCTGTACAGGAAACTCATATACAGCACCCTAATGTCTGTACTTTACATGCTGCATGGTGTACTGAACATTTTGTTGTTGTTGTTGTTGTTGTTTTGGAAAAGGAGAGTGCTTCCACCTCGCAGTGGTTTCGAACTATTGGGAAGGGGAGAGTGGATCTGGGGGAAGGAAGGAAAGAAGGGAGGGAGGGAGGAATGGAAGGGATCTGCGATTGGGCTTTCTGAACTGGTGGTGGCTGCGTGAAGTCCCTCTTGTTAGTCACTTTTCTGACACTACGTCACTATTGTGGCTGTACGTGACTTGAGTGGTGGAGTCCTTGCTGGTCAATCCTACTGCCCCCCCCCCTTCCTATACATTCTATTTTACCTCTAAGATCTTACTACCTGCGATATTGCTTTACTTTGATATATTCTGCTTTTATTTTAATGTTTTACGTTTTCTTATGGCTTACTGGATGTTATTTTAGTGGTTTACAGCCCCGTTTTAATTTTGTATTATTTAGATATTTCTAAAATCTGAATGGGCGTTTACTACCTGCATTGTCAGTTCCACTATGTATTGCCTTATCTTTTTTGGAGAATTCAGAGAGGATTGTTGATTTGTAAAAAGGTTGTAGTTGTGCGAAGCAATTTTAAGTTCATCCCTTTCCTTGCTGTTTAGGTTACACTCTAGTAGGCCATGTGGTGTGTTAAGTCCGTCCCCCACAACTACAGTCGTCGTCATCATCATCGTCGTCGTCGTCGTCATTTACCCTTTCAGATCCCTTCACACCCACAAAATCACAGACCCGTATGAACATTAACAAACGTGCACATGTACTACTCACGTATGCACACACCAAGACGTGCGCGCACGCCACACAACCTCAATTCCGACCCCTTAAAAGCACACGCGCGCACGCAGGAACTCACGCACTCACACTAGAGGGCACGCCCGCCCACTCTGTCGCGAGCTTGTTGAAAGCCGTAAAGTAGTTGGCAGGGCGATAAAACTAAGCTAGACAAGGGCTGTAAACGTGGCTAGTGAGAAAGAAAACAAGGAAATCAAGTTTCCTCGCCCTCTCCATCCTACCTCTTACGTTTTCAGTACAGCGGCAAATCTATGAAACCCTACAGTCGAGATCTCTCGTGCTGCCCGCCACCCTTTCAAGCTCCAGACGCGAGGATAGTAACGTGGAAAAGATCGGGCACTAAAAAGGCCGTTCGACTGGTAACGCGCTTTCTCGCCACCGCCGTTACTCTCGTACCAGCGTCCGAACGAGTCCCAGGCAGAATAAATCGAGTGTTTTGATGATAGTCGCTCTTGCACCAAACGCTGCACGTGGGCCAAGATGGCTGCCCTCTAAGAACGCTAACTGCACACGAGTGGGTACCTTAGAGTTATCTTGCCAATTGATTACATATAACTGCAGTCGGAGTTCCCTGTCTCGCGATGGTCTCTGCGGGTCAAAAGCGACTGTGACCCGAGTATTAAAAGGAAGAAGTCGGACGCAGCAGTATCTAACCATGTGCATGATACTTTCCCGGCCAGGGGAGGCTACCGGAATGCTTTCTGAAACTCACAACGCTCAGGTGTGGTACTAAACCCAGGACAACTTTCATGTATAAACTTGCGGACTGTTCACCTCATCGCCAGCAACAGTGACATAAAAAGAAACAAAAACTCCCAGGTAATGAAAAGAAAAAGAAAACACGAAATCGATGCTGTTTTAAATACAGAAATAGGTCACAAAGACAATCTTTAAAAAAATCAACGATTTCTTATAACAAAGTGAAATAGAAATTATGTTTAGACAGAAACAACATCGCAGTCAAATATTTACTGATTTTAAAGTTACATGAAACTCTAAAACAGAAAATGAATAATTACAGAAACAAGATAGAAATTATGTTCAATAAAGTTCACAGTTACTGACACACTGAAACACAGGTATCTTTCGTTGCACTGCATTGAGAACTGGGGTTATGGCCAAGTTATGACCTCACTAATGTTATGCCCTCGTCCTAGTAACGACCACATTGCGTTTATGTTCCTGCTTGGTATGAAGCACCCTCTTTCACTCCTGCTTCTGTCGCCTTTTCGGGGAATTAAAACATTTTTCAGCCGAAGCTTGCTGGTACTACCACAGATCTTGTCCTACTGACATTGTCTGTACTGTTGACGAATGGGGGGCGGGGTAGGTGACGTCACATTATCTTCTTTAATGCCTCTTCTTCTCTGCTACATAGTGTTCCAGCATCTCGTCAGCATCATCACCATCAACAAAGACTATAACTAGGAACATGCTTTCGTTCTTTTCATACTTTCTTTTCACTTCTTTTTTCTTTTCTTTTTTCTTTTTTTTTGTTTTATTTATTTATTCTTTCTTTCTTTATTTCTGCGTGTCTTTCTGTCGCTTTCTTTCTTTCCTACTTTCCTTTCTTTCTTTCTGTCTTTCAGCAGCTAGGAACATGCTTTCTTTCTTTTCCTTACTGTTTCTATTTTCTTACTCTTTCTTTTTCTTTCTTTGTTTCTTTCTTTCTGTCCTGTGTTTAATGTGGGTGGCTAGTTACCAGGTTAACTGCCTTTTTGTGTCCTCGTCTGTTGCAGTCTTCCCAACAGTGCGTGAGTATGTACATTCGCACGTTTACCTCCACTGCGACTTCGCCAAAAACGCAGTCAATGAGCTGACAAGGTCATCAGGAACCATGCACAGCCAACGATGACTGAACCACGGTCGATGACGTATGATTTGACCTTTGAACCTCACGCTCAGAAGGCCGATCAGTTCAGTCAACATTACCTTCCGATTCCCCCACCCTCTTTTCCGCCCCCACCCTTACCAGCCCTCTTTCGCATTATTCCTCTTTCCGTCGCCTGCAACCCGTGTACGCAGTACCGCTTTTCATGCTGCACCCGTGTTCCTAATGCCAAAAGCCTTCCACCCAGAATAACCCCATCCACCTGATTCTACCGCCAACGGAAGAGCCCTTGCAGCGAACCATTTTTGCCAAGGGAACAAAGCCTCGACCTGAATCATTTCAGCCTCGATTTCGTGTTCGCTTCTGTCGTGTGCCGCTGATCTCATCGTCCACGCGACCAGGGTGAGGAAAGTCAGGTATAGCGCAAACACCTGGGCATGCCTCACCTGTGTCGCGCTTACCTGTCGCCGGGCACCTAGCCGAAAAAGAAACTGATGTGGCGGGTTGTCACCTTGATGGGTTGGCGGTGTACGGCACTCTGAAACCGTCTTTTAACGGCCGCCGGCCACGCTTGGCTTGTATCCACGCCACCGCCCTGGCACGTGCCGGTTCAGAACAACCTGACAGGCTCTTGGTCTAAAAGATCCAATGAGTCGGATCTCATGCGACCCGCTAAAGAATGCTCCCTCATGCAAGGTGACTCAGTTCTGTTTTAGGTTTTCGTGATAACGCGCAAATTGTACAGCTGCTTTTTACTGTAAAAATAAACACCTATGACAATGGACGATTTTGAAATCAGCCACCGAAATCAGTAATTTGCATCGTACTAATGTGAACATTTTACCAGTTACATTCATTTCGTCGCTAACATCTAATTTTATTGGTTTCGTGTCTACCTTCTGCGAACTGTATAGCTACACATCCCTGCTCATCACCTCCGTCCCCTTATCTACTCCTGTTAGTAGAGTTTCGCTGTGCCTTACAAACTGCGAATTACCTGTTACTTCTCAAATCCGTCTTGTTCCGTACAGCTGGAGAGTTAAATCTTCGTCATGTCGGCTGGGTCCCGATATCGACTTTTCCTACCTTTTCTCGCTAATCTCCGTTCAATTGTTCCTGCTTGGTCGCGCTTGCGTGCACCTTAGCAGCAGTCTGGGGAAGGGGGGTCTTTGTGAATGACCCGTCAGGTGAAGAGAAGTCAGACGATACGAGACGGCGGAGGGGAGGGGAGGTTAGGTGAGGGGAGCTAGGGGTATCAGGTCAATGGACGTCCCAGGTGCCTTGAGCAAGACACGTGTCAACAAATGGTCAGTTGCTTTAGATCCGAGCCCGTCAGCAGGCGAGCGTCTCTAAATAAGACTATATAGACACTGTGGTAAATTCTCTAGATGCAACTCTTTTACTCAAAAGTCAAACACGCATGAGTTCTTTTTCCTTTTTTTAAGTTGAGGATCGAGGAGAGGCAAATAGGGGAACATTTGGAAGCAGATATTTCGTGGACTGAATGGGATGCTGAGGATAGCTATTCCTACCTACAGTTTGAACGCAACCCACCAGCCTGAATGCACTTGCATACAACTCTGCGAAAACAAACCAATGCCCGACATTGCGCTTTTACGCGAAAAGGAAACACTTGCTTATCTTGAATGCTTCCAAAATTTGGGATCTGTTAGGAGAGCGAGTTCTTAGGTACGCCTGTCCTCAAGTGTGATCATGTCATGTGATCGCTGTGTCTACACAGGTAGGTTCCGTGCTGGAAGACAGAAAATCTCTTACCAAGTTCCTTGTAAAGCAAGTTTTCTTTGTGCTGGCGGGCTGCTGTGTATAGCTCCTCCAAGCTCTGGAAACACTTCATCGCACGGGACAAAAGCATGCAATCTCGCTGTCGGAGACAATACTTCTCCTGCCGCATGTTCGTCGCCTCGCAAACGGCCACACACCTTGCCGCTTATTTCGATGTTGCAGATGGAAGGGAGAGGGCTGGCGAGGTAACCAGCACAATGCAGCAAAGACATTTTCTCCGAGGTGGACAAAGCGATGACACTCAAAATCTCTCAATGCAAAAATTACAGATCCTTTGAACTTCGGGTGCCTTTCATGTCAAAGAACATCGCACCCTGTGGGTTCAAAGACGTTTGGCCGATTGCTGGCTGGCTGGCTGGGTGGGTGGCTAGGAGGGTTTTCTTTTTCAGTCAGGCTGCTGTGGCTTTTGAGCAGAACGGTGTTGGCACTACACCTGAGAGTAACGGGGCGTGGTCCGGGACCTTACCTTCTGCTCGTCTTTTACCTGAAGCATATGGCTGAGTACAGGTAAACGCCACGGGAAAGAAAGGAGCAGAAGGAGGGAACAAGTCCAGAGACAGAGAAAGGAACAAGAACAGAGATGGAACTGAGAAAGGAACAAGAAGAGAGATGGAACTGAGAAAGGAACAAGGACAGAGATGGAACTGAGAAAGGAACAAGAAGAGAGATGGAACTGAGAAAGGAACAAGAAGAGAGTTGGAACTGAGAAAGGAACAAGAAGAGAGATGGAACTACTGAGTAAAAGAAGAAAAGGTGGAAGAAGGATTGAGAGAGAAAGACACTCAGGAAGGTGGGGGGGGGGGAACACAAATATTTAGATACAAGAAGGTGTACGGAAATAAACAAACATTAAAAAGACATCTTTCCCTCCATCAATCTTCTCTGTATGTGTATGCGTGCGTGAGTGTATACGTGCGAGCGCGAGCGTATTACACATAACGTTACGCACACAAACACATACGTGCACACAGAGCGAGAGAGAGAGAGATGATTATTAAACTGAAGTACTTATTTGGTTAGCAATGGCTATATAGTGGCGATAAAGACAAAAACAAGGTTGGTGATAATGATCATGATGAAGACAATGACAGACAGACAGACAGACAGACAGACAGACAGACAGACAGACAGACAGACAGACAGACAGACAGACAGACAGACAGACAGACAGACAGACAGACAGACAGACAGACCATCTAAGCACAGATTATCGACAGCGGTTCTGTTCACGGGCACTGAAATCGGCAGAACAAAAACATAGTATGTCGGGAAGAAAGTAACGGCATTTTAATTTTTTCCCAAAAAATAACAGCAAGGGTGGTTTTCTAACGACAAGAGCTCGCAATAGGGGACATAATATACCGCGTGATCAAAGGAATGTGAAGATGTGTCGTCAAAGGATTATAGCGTCCTATGTCCTGTTTTCAGACAACATGATTAGTCTGTCAAGGGTTTATTTTTATGAAATAGGTTTTCAGTGGTTCGCTTGTTTCTTATTTGTGTCATTCAGTTAGAGGTTTATTCTTTTAACGATGTCTTTAGAAGCTCATTAGGACAGCCAGAGAGGGTGTTTCATAGCTCTTGCTATCACTCACCGGAGCTTTAAAGTACGCTGGTTGAATCACAGATTTCATAAAACGAGTGTCAACTCTTTCGTCTCATTTTTCACAGTTGTTCAGCGATGATTGTTTTCACTTGCGGTGTAACTGGTCGCAAATGACTTGTACAGGTTTGGCCTTAACATGTGGCAGTAAAAACCCGCTTGAATGTGAATAATTGTAACCAGTTTGTTTGAAAATAAATGTGTTTTTTGATCTCAAGTGACATAGGGTCTTATAAGACGTAAAGGTGTACAAGAGAAGTACAAAAAAATTGTACTTTTTTGGGGGGGGTGGTGGTGGAGGGAGTTGTCAGCCGACGAGTAACTGATTAGTTATCAACGTACTTTCATCAGAAATTTAATTAATTTTTAAGTCGTGCTGCTTGACAGTAGTAAGCATAGTGTATGACGATTTATAGTACACACATACATTGGGAACCTATCGTAATGTCCGCAGTTTTCGTGACTACTTAAACTCGCTGTATGTTATTAGGATTTTTTTTCAATAAGTAAAGAGAAAACGAGTCCACATGTTTAGGGGATGTGGGAGAGAAAATGCCAGCTACAGATCGTGATATCGAAGAGCTTGCGAAAAGGGGAGTGGGGGAAGGCACGGGGCAGAGGGGTGAGATGAGGAAGACACACCCCTCCTCCCCCCCCCCCCACACGCAGAACCAGTGATAACAGGGTTCGCAGTCTAAACGAGAGTCGGCATCGTTTCAGGTCAGACGGTTCTCCTGCAAGACTCGCGAACCCAGTGTCGTTTGGCCATTGCGCGCGCCCCATGTGCTGTACAGGACGGGGCTCTCCAGTGCTGTGTGAGGGCGCCTGTGCGGTCCCCCCAAAAAACCCCACCACCACCAACAACAACAGCAGCGTCAACCCCGCGTCGACCACCAGGGGACGTCCTCCTGGTTCTCACGCACACGCGCATGAAAGACTCGGCCGCCCTCCTCCTTCCAACGCCACCCAGCAACGTCACCGAGGAAATGGGCCCTGACTACAGAAGCACATGCACAGTGGCGTCCCCTGGCCGCAGCGTCGCCATAGCAACTAGCAAACATTTTCCCCCACCACCTCCCCCGCCCCCCGCATCTCCTGCCTCCCGCCCGTTCGTCCACCGCCAGGCAGAGAAGCGGTGACGCTCCACTGAACAGGACAAGAACGCTTTTTTCCCTTTCTGCCCGGGTCTCTTTTTGTTTCAGACCAGCACAGGCCAGGCCACCATCGAGAACAGCGAGGGAGAGCTGCGCGTAGTGGTGTGTGAAATGTTGTAAACGCTCCTCTTCCCCCACCTTCTACGACATCTCTCATTGAGATTTCCCATTCCTCTTCCTTGTCTTTCTGCTTCCTCCCCTGAACCCCTCCCCCCACCTTACCTCTCAAAGCCCCCTTTCCATCTTCTGCATGTCCATCTTCCCCCATCCAACCCTCCCCTTCTGAATCTTCCTCTCCCTTTCGCATGCTCTTGTCCCAGCGCTCTCATTCACTCGGTGCCGCCTGTTACGTAGCTGACAAGAACACAGAGCAAATATTTGAACAGAAAATGGAGAGAGAAAAAACTCCAGGCTAGGGAGAACCAAAAGGGGACTGTGGACTGGAAGTTAACACCACAGTTGTCGTACTTGGCTGGACAAAAAGGCCATCGGTGGCCGGGCTGTGTCTGCCATGTCACGAATGAAAAAAGCCGCCTGTGCACTTCTCTGGCAGCCCCGGGTAGCGGGCCGCGTGCGAGCTTGTTCTTGGAGTGCCCTCTGGGCGCTCGGCCTGCTTGCTGTGTGTGAGAAAGGCCAGGGAATCGGAGAGCGCGCCAAAGGAGAGCACGAGAGACTGCGGCGGAGAGTGAATGGGTGTGTGCATAAGAGACGGGAAGGTGTGTTGGTGATTTTTTGAATTAAAAACGACATGGCCGGGGAGGGAGGGATTGCAGGCAGCGAGAGAGTGTGAGACAGTGCGAGAGAGTGTGAGACTTGTTTGTTCGTCACAGCAACACGCAAGATGGCCGCCTGCATGACAAGGGAGGGCAACCACGGTCTTGTGTGAGTCGTGAACCCAAATGATCAGTCCCGATATTCACTGCTCGCCTCACAACTGGTTTTATAATCACAAACAACAAAACAAACAATACTATAAAGACTGAAAAGGATTCAGCGGAGAAACATAAAATAGCTGTTATAAACTGATTATTGACTAAGTAAATACCGGCTTTAAAATGTGATTAAAAGCTACCACAAACAAAAAAGTGAAAGAAAGAAGGACTGAAAAACGGACAGAAAAGAAAGACGGAGAGGAAAAAACAAGGAAAGAAGGAAAGTAAGAAACAAAGAAAAAAATGAAGAAAGAAAGAACAACATTTTTTTTTACGTCTTTCCAGTGCAAGTCTCGTTGAGAGTGTGATGAAATTTATTCAGTGTCTGATGGTCATTTGAAAATGTGCAGGATTGTAAACCTTACTAGGCAGACTGTTTAAGAGCGGAAACAGTCTATAAATAGTCATTAAAGACTTACCCCTAGGACATAAGCTTTAGTAAGTAGAGAGAAGCTGGGGATCTTCGGAACTAACAAATTATTTAACGGGCTTTGTCTTCTGTTAGCTAACAAGGGGCACCGTCAGCTTTCTCTCCCCACGTCCGCTGACTGTTAGGTTGACAGACAACAGATCAGGTTTCTTTGTAGTCCCTTTACTTAAAAAATGGAAAAAAAAATTACCGGAAGCAAGGGGAGAACAATGACTTCGAACAAATTAGACAGACGAATGTCTGAATGAATGAATCTAGAAACATCTACTGTTGTTCAGACAGCCAGAAAAAAGATAATTGACTAAAAGAAAATTTGGCATCATGTACTCAAGTGGCGTGCTAGTGATTTTAATCTCTTATAGACCTAGTTACTATGCGCACATTATCGGCGATCAGCATAACATGTGATGTGTGACTGGCTGTGATTAAATACGCGAAATATTGTCCTCGAGGTATCTTTGGGCAAAACTGTTGCTGAAGTGGTGAGACATCTTGGTGCTTGACCCTGTGCGATATTTTAAACTCATATCCGTCCTTTGGAGAGCCAAGGAAGTGTGCCTATACTTGTACACCATGATAAGTCTCGTGACCACCTTTTACTGGGAGATCTACAAAGTGTATACTCGTATATATATGCATATAGCCCTCATGAACACATTTTAAGGGTGGTGATTATCTTGTATTCTCTTTTAGGAAAACGGAGGAATAAGTGCCGAGTGGAGGTTTGGGAGTCGTTTATTCGTCAGTTGTGATTTATGCTGCAACCACTATACAGTGTGTTCGTTGTAGTGTCCGCGTATTTCTCTATCGTTCCCTTGAGAGGTTGCTTGAAAATGCAAGAGGCTGAGTACAACTTGCTGGCAGAAGTTGACAGTCAGCCAGACACGCCAGCAGGCAACTCGTCAAAGAAACTCATTGAATGATGATGATGATGATGATGATGATGATGATGATGATGATGATGACGACGACGATGATGATGATGATGACGACGACGACATAAAAAATAAAAATATATATCTATAGGCCTAATTCTGTTTGACTGTGCACAGGGAAAAAAACCTAACACAATATTGCTTCTTAGTACGTTCCTGTCAACTGCTCACAAAAGCCTGAAACGCACGAGGCCAAACACTTGAACAGATGTCGGTTTCTCTCCGCTGTACGAGTTATCCTGTCGGCCCCTTTTGTCTAAAGAAATGTCGAGAGCCCTAGTTTTGTCACGGTGTTTGAGCAGGGACCATGGCACTGCCTGGACTTGTGATGCCGAACACGGACTAGGGGAGAGAGAAGGGGGAGGGAGAGAGAGAGAGGGGGAAAGAGAGAGAGAGAGAACGAGACAAAATTGAGTGATTCGAGTACATCCTGATACTGCATGAAAAATTGAGTATAACCAAAAAGGAAACGGGCTTATATCTCGTGTAAATGGCGATTTCCGGGACTTATTTATGCCTCTTTGTGTAAATGCACATGTTCACGCAGAGTGGCAGTCGGCAGGTTTGTCTTTTGGCTGTGGCTGGTGGCCAGGGGAAGCCTCTCTCGTTTGGCCAGTCATTGCGAGGATCGCAATTTAAATGGACAAGCTGACAGTTCTCGAATCACTTCACAGACACGTTTTGTCCTGAGCCACGAGAAACTATTCGACTAACTCAATTCCTCCATCTACTTCTCTTTATTCTCGTCCTTCTCTTAATCCTCATTATGACAGCAACAGCAACAAAATTATGACAATAACGCCATCGTCATCTTCTTTTCTATCCTCGTCGTCTGTCTTTTCCTTCCTGCTTGTTTTCCTTTTCCTTTTCCTACTTATTCAACTTCTCTTTCTCCTCCATCCCCTTCTTTGACTTCTTTACTCCCTTCTGTCTGTGTTTCTCATACTTCTTCTCGTGTTTCTCCTGTCTGTGTTTTTCATACTTCTTCTCGTGTTTTTCCTGTCTGTGTTTCTCATACTTCTCATGTTTCTCCTGTCTGTGTTTCTCATACTTCTTCTCGCGTTTCTCCTGTCTGTGTTTCTCATACTTCTTCTCGCGTTTCTCCTGTCTGTGTTTCTCATACTTCTCGTGTTTCTCCTGTCTGTGTTTTTCATACTCCTTCTCGTGTTTCTCCTGTCTGCATTTCTCATACTTCTCGTGTTTCTTGGTTTTACTTCCTGTCGTCGGCTTCCAGGTATAATCATCGCTGTGTTTGTCGTTGTCATCAGCTGAGCACACGCACGCCATCAAAGGGACTCAAACACTGACACGCTGATACGCCCTGACACACGGTCCGTCTCACATCCCAACAGGTAAGGAAACTGGATACGAGGGGGGTGGGAAGAGGCATGCAGTGCACGCGGGCTTAAACAACGACGGACTGTTTTAGTGGTTTGTCGGTTTAAAAGAAAAATCGACACGATAGCCCAAGTGTGTTTGCCGTCCGCTCGACGCCTGACCATCGAGGGGACTTGAGTGGGCGTCAGACGCTTGAAGAGGCGCTGCTCTGGTCTCAGGAGACAAAACACTTGCTGCAAGAGCCTCTGTGGGCCGCTGTCCAAGCACCGCCGTCGTCCTTTGAATAGTTTTGGCCGCCAGTTTTCTCGTCGATGGACCCGCTGTTATGTCGCTGGCAGCGCCGTGGTCAGGCACAAATATTCATCGCGATGTCAGAAGAAAAGCAAAACCTGTTGTGCTTCTCCGAGCCTCGGGGTTTTGTTTCTTAAAAGAGGTGGGTGACTCCTGAATAAGTCTCAGAACTGAAATGAAAAGCGTTGGAAATCAATTTGACCCTTAAGCGCCTGGTCCACCCCGGGTGGCCGGATCGACGAGGAGGACTTGAAGAGCAAATATGTAACTACATGTGGACTCTCGTCCCATTGACTGGTCAGAAGTTGTTGGGGGCTTTTTCGCTGAGTCGTAAGTGGCTTTTATTACTAGTTTCCAAGGTTTTTCTTTCACACTGAACAGACATTTTATTTTGTCAGCTGCTAATGATGATGGTGATGATGATGATGATGATGATGATGATGATGATGATGATGATGATGATGATGATGATGATGATGACGACGACGATTGGACAAAATAGTGATACAAAGTTGAATGTTCGTTTTGAAAAAACAAAAGACAAATAGTTAAATAAGCAACATAGGTTAGGTGTACTCTTACCCAGTGTTTACCTCCTTTTTGTTCACTATATTCCTGTGTTCAGAAGAGCACAGTGTTCACTATATATATAACACCTTTTTCTCTCTGTTCACACTTCAAACAATTTCTAGCTTAAAAATGCAAACCACGTTTGGTCTGAATCACATTTTCGTATCTTTCATTACACATAACAACAAACTCAAAATCCATTTATCCGCAGAAATTATTTTTTTTTGTCAGAAAGGTGATACAAACACTTAGCTCTACCGTAAGTTTACACCCACTCTTACATTGGGAAAGGAGGGAAGTACACAGCGGGGTAATGGAGCGTATCGTGTCTCTTCTCTACACACAAGGCTGTACAAGTATTTCAGGGGAGACGGACACTCATAACCCTTTTAATGTATAAATATGACATACGGAAAGGCTGTTCAGCCTTTTCTTGCATTGACGTCTACAGAAAGGAGCGACATGATGAAACAGGAAGAATCGACAAAAAAAGGGGGGACATAGAATTTTCTAAGGTAAAGATAAAGATTGTCCCGTGACCTGCTTTAAATTTTAGGGGAGTGGGGGTGTATGAGACCTCCACTTTTTCGTGGGGCAGGATACTGGTCAGGGCATCTCTCCCTCGCTGCCTTACCTTCCCTGATCCATGGGTCAGGTACCCGTTCACAGGTGGTCACCTGAGGAAGTGTGCTGCGGCGCACTGGTATCGAACCAGCTCCATCGGGTTCGGAGGCCGGCGCTTTAACCACTCCGCCACCCACCTTCCCCAGGTAAGGGTCGGGAATCCGCAATCACGCACCACTCACCAGGTATTTTCACCAAGCATTCACGCACGCCTGACACACGCCCGCATGTACACACATACAAGCACATACACACAGGCGCGCGGGCACATAAACTCCCACGGAAAGGGTAAGGTCGGGGGCGAGAGAGAAAAATAATGACAGAAAATGAGAGAGAGAGAGATATACACCGACAAACAGTCGAACCAATCGACAGGGGCCAAAAAAAAAACAGACAAAAAGAAAACATATTTGATCCGTCCCTTTTGGGTGTATAACATAAAGCTTAATGGGATGGAGAAGGAGGGTGTACAGCAAAAAGCACAGCCTTCAAGAAGACATAAACCACACTAAGCAGAAGAGGAGGGGTGATAACCGAACGATGGCCGCAGCATCCGACCTGAAGGTGAAACGTTGAAATGCCAGAGACACATTTAGCCACCTGTCCGTTGATCGTGTGGTCCTGAGCGCTCGTCATAGCTCAGAGGTTGCCACCCACCAACCCCCCCACCCCTTGGAAGGGGAGGCTACTGATGCGGTCGCCATTACAAACTCTTCTGTAAGTACAAGAAGGTGGGAACAGCCTTTTTGTCTATTTCTGCTACATTTCCTTGTCATAAAAGGAGCTTAAATCAATCATTAACATTGCATGCGTTCCAACGTGAACATAGCGCTTAAGCTTGCAAGCAGACTGGTCTAACGCGCTCTTCTCGCATTGGCCTGGACGCTGCTGACTATAGACTTCGCTTATCTGCGATATTGGCGAATGCCAGAGACGTCGACTGGCCATTACTGCTGCCCATCTGTCGTTTATCGAAGGGAAAGGATTACTTTGTCATCGTATGGCCGCGGTGATAGCCAGTTGGCGCGGATTTCTTGTAATGGAGGAGACTATGAACCCAGGAAGCCACCAGCGGCGGGGCTCTGCAGTCTTGTGGTCTGGGAGGATCAGGCACAGCGATTGGACATGGACGATTGCACGGCTCTGCGCCATGGAGTCGCAGGATGGCAGAGTGGTGGGTTGCGATGGCAAAAAGACTCTGTCACGGGGAAAATACTGTGACACAAAAGAAAAGAATACAGTCGTCGTTGTACTGCCCCGGTCGTTGTTGTGGTTGCTGCTGTGGGAGAAGTATGGTTGGGGGTGTTTGGGGGCTTGGATCTGCATAGATTGTTCGTTCCCTTTTGTCTCCCTTCTTTCTGGAGGGACAACAGTGTTGCTATCATTATTCCTCCTCCTTTTCTCATCTTTCTTTATGTCTTGTGTCTGTCTTTCATTCTTTTCTTTCTTTTTCTTGGTTTTATTTCTTCATTCTTTCTTTCAGCTTTCTTTCCGTTTTTTCTTCTTTTTAACATTCCAGGCTCTGCGCATAAAATGATTGAAGATACCCCCCCTAACACACACACACAAACACATTTATATTCAATTAAACTGCGAAAGATCTTTATTCTGAAGGCATTTTAACCAACCACTATAAACCAGAAAAAAGTCGCAAACTAGGATGTATGTTTCTTCGGACATTATCAGACGCTTCGACGATAAAAAAAAAAATTTCTGCAGAGACGAGTCTCTTTTGGGTTGTTATTTTAGGAGGAAAGTGCTTCGGCCTTGCAGCTATTCTTCACTGTGATGTGTGTGTGTGTGTGTGCGCCCGTGCCTTCAGCCTTGCAGCTATTCTTCACTGATATGTGTGTGTGCGTGCCAGCGCGCGTGCTTGTGTTTGTGTGCTTGTGTGTGTGTGTGTGGGTCTTGTTACAGAACTATGCATTGAAACATTTCCCCCACCCCACCACACTGATACCTGCAGGAGGATGGGCCATGTTGGGAAACAGTTTGAATGTTCCAGGGGAGAGAAGCCGACGGAGTTTGCACGATGTTTAACTCGGGGATATAATGCTTGATGACTCCGGGGTTCCATCCCATGACCTTTGACATGGCAATTCGATGCTCCACCACTGAGCTATTCAGGACGCACTCTCCCCTCAACACCCCCCAACCCAGACATCTAGGAGATGGGGTGGGGGATATCTGATCAAATTATTGATTATCGTGGCTGTCGTGTGTTAAGACGATTATCATCGGCTGTCAGTAACCCGGTGCTATGTCCACGTTAATCAGACCCTATAGGTCATCTTTCCCTTGTTTCGACGATTTTAATTGGACCATTCCTGCCGAAATGTTTCACAGCGGCAGTGCAGGCGCCTCGGTGAAAATGAACTAAAAACGACCACTATTATATGGCGGGGGGAGGGTGGAGGAAAGGGGGGTTGTCTACCGCGCTTGCTCAGTTCGATAAATTGCACGCGCAGTCACCCACGTGACCCCGCAATTAGCGTGTGCGCTGCCCGCTGTCAAAGTAAATTACGAACCTGTTCATTCAAAACTTTGAAACACGACTGTCAAGGGATAACACTCGTCGCGAGCAGGCCTCTTCGCCCTGTAATCATGTCGCACAACCAAAAGGGAGAGTGCTGGGAGCAAATCTGGCGGTTTTTCGCTCCAACTTTGCTCAGGTAAGTAGTCAAGAACGTTGGCCATTCCCGTGTGTCCAGACAGTACAAACACAGTGACCGTGTACCTGCGTGCGTGCATTAAAGGCGTGTACATTTGTTATGGAAGAAAACCTCATTGTTTATGTGTTGTTCATCAGTGAGAAGATGCCTGTAACTGCATATGGTGTTCTTGTGTATCAAAGGATGTGATTCATAAAAAAAACTTTTGTGTGTATTTCAAACAAAAATGCAAAACAAGCAGAAGAACAATCCAAAATAATCCACAAGATAGAAGGATGCGGAGGATACAACAAGAATTCTGTTTTTATGCATCGCCAGCACCTGACAGCAAACAGCGCCACTATTACAGATAATAAGCGTGGTTATAAGCATATGCTTCATTTAAAAACGTTTTGAAATCAGCGATGCATACAAAGGAAATACGTGCTGGAGATAGATGTCCATGTATTCTCCACTTCATTTCGCTGGAACTATAGTGTATACAAAGAAATAGTCTGTGATGCATTCAGATGATTAATACGAGGACCAATATGAAAGCCCGTAAAATCCAAGAAACAAAGAATACGGACAATCCAGTCACAACATTTTCTCGAAGAACTCTCCAAAAGCGTCGATACAACTGGCCATCCTCTCGAACCAGCGGGTCCAGGCTTTAGACCACATGACTTCCTGTATATCCTCATGAAGGCTTGTACGGAATCTTCAGTGCTCTCAAACCATGTTCCACAAAGCTGCTTCTGGACGTGAGAATAGGAAGAAGTCACAGTTGCATTCCCTCCTCTGCCAGAAAATCTCTTGTTGCAATGGCAGAGTGGGCTAGAATGTTTTTCATAATGCAGCATCAGTCTACAAAGACCTGTGTTTCGATGGAGTCTGCACCAAGCCTAAAAGACATTAGGCAGGCAATGATGGACACATCAGTCAGAAGTGACTGTACGTCTTTCTTCAAGAGACACAGTTGCAGCATGCCCTGATTTGGCAAAAACAAAACAAACAAACAAACCAAAAACAAAAACAAAAAACCACCATCATTTGTTTCCCTGTGCTTCTTGTTCTGAATTTGGTGAGAGGAGGGTCAGCTGGAGACATCCAGCAAGCATCTGCCATGTTAAATTTTATCGTCCGCTGTTGAATTCTCCAGCATTTTCCAGCACCATTTAACGCTACCTCTCTTCTGTTTCTCAATCAAATTAGTGGGTACCTAACGAAATGATAATAAATCATGGCTCAAAAGTTACGATTCGTAAGCTAGATCATGCACTTTGAAAACTTCCTTGGACACAGTCTTAGGAACTGATTCCGAGAGACCCATTGCCTTCTAGTGCTTGAAATTAGATGTCAGCATCAACGAAAGACTATTCTATGATTTCGTCCTTTAGATTGTTATGTCGTAGAATCAGGAGTCTGAATTCTATGGACGAGATTGGTCCTCGCATTTTTAGAGAAAATTTTGACTGGTTATATGTAAAACCAGCGCACTGAGAAAAAGAAGTGTAAAGCCTTCTCGCTGATTGAAGAAAAGTCAATCAGCCAGCCAGGAAGCTAGCCAGGCAGCCAGCTAGTCAGTCAGTCAGTCAGTCAGTCAGTCAGTCAGTCAGTCAGTCAGTCAGTCAGTCAGTCAGTCAGTCAGTCAGTCAGTCAGTCAGTCAGTCAGTCAGTCAGTCCACAAATAAATCAAGCAAGCAAGCACACATTATATAAGGAATCCAACTGTTATTTTTGTTATGTTTCATTTACGAACGCTCACAACACAAAACATATGTTACCTCCACAGGCTGTAACAGAACTGTAAAAATATTCAGTAGAGGTTTTTATAAAATCAATTTTCGGTTTTAAAAAATCGTGCATGGATTATTATGTAAGCTTTCTTACCAGGTATCCATACATTAAACTGCCCATAAGCTGATGAGGCTGACACGATAAAGATTTATCGAATTGTAAATACAGCTTAAACGGAGTGAGCAAGACTACTGTGTCTGTTTCACCCTTTCCTCCACAATTACTCCACGCCGGTTCCAACATCCCTGGCTTCCACCAAACGCCGCCGTCTGGCTTCAAGAAACAAAATGGCGGGGACACCCTCAAGAAGTCAGTGGCGTTACCCCACTCCCAGCAAAAGACAGTGATTGCAGGGTGTGGTCACAAGCTGGAGGCTGGGCCTGTCCACACGGCCAGGCTGGCACATTCATTACCTCCCGTAATTAGACCCGCTTGGTGGCGCAGCCAGTACTCCGTGCACGGGCTTTATTAAAGGACGATAACTCTCGCCGCTCTTTGAGGATTACCGCTCAGATTCTGTTGGTGAGCCCTCGGACAAGCTGTACCGTTGAAGATCAATCCTACGTGAAAAGTGAAACCGGTGACGCTGGTTTCAAAGTAAAAGTGAAATCAACTAGAAGCATGGTACCAGGAGAAAATAAATCATGTTCACTTGCAGAAGCCTGATTCCACCGCCCCATTCGCCCCATTGGTAACCTCCCCCCACCTCTTGCAAGGAAACAAACCAGTTCGTACTTTCGACATCATGACAGTTTAGATTCTTGTCAGGGATTCGATATAAAGCAGAAAATTTTTATCTTTTTTAAAGTAAGAGCCTTTTAATCTTCAACACAAATAGATAACTGGTTTTGTAAATGTTCCAATATAATAATAATAGTGATTATAGTGAAACATTAACTCCCATTTTTCTTTCGACTGCAACATTGTTTACAATCGTGTCTCAAGTTTACGTCACCTTAACCATTAGCAAAACGCCAAAGTTCTACGGAAATGGGTGATGCCAAAGATGGAATTAAGGCTAAGCAGATCTCGTGTTAAATGAAAACTGTGTCTGGAATGTTTAAAACTGGCCTCAGATAGGGTTCTATGTAGAAGTTATGGTGACGACCCCCCTGCCGAAAATGTACACAAAGATACATCTCGTTTTGGGGCAGCGACCTTTTTCCTAAATGAACATATATGCTGCACAAACAAACGTTCCTCACAGATAAAAGGTCTGGCCGGCACAAACACACAAGCAGCTGCACACATGTTTTTAATGAAGGCCAAAAAAAAAACCCTGCATGTTAAAAGTCTCGTTATAATCATGTAACATGAAGCGGGCGGAGCTGCCTCTCTTGTCACACCAATAAGCCTCTTTGTAGGATTATAAGGCTAAAAGTCTAGGACACTCGAAATCGCGCCGAAAAAAAAACGGAGGGAGGAGAACGAAAAAGGTGGAGAAAGAAAGACAGAAAGAAAGAAAGAGTGAAGAAAGGCAAAAATTACTGAAATATATAATTCTGTGCTGAGGTGATAACGTCTCGGTTACCCTGCACAACTCTGCCGCGACTGCAGCGAGGCTCCGCGAGAAGAGGCATGTGCACACCTGGGTGGGTGAGCAGTGTTCAGACACAGTCCCTCTGGCGTAGCCTGTCAACTAACGATTTGATAATCACTTTGTCGTCTGCAAAATGTCACAGCATCGCGCACGAGGACTGCGTTTGGCGGCAGGTGGCGCTCTGAGCGGCAAGCAAATCAAGATGAGGTCTTAACTAGGACCGAAGCGAGCAACAGCGACAGATATGAACGTGGGAGGCAGATCTGTCATTCCTGATTCCTCGCCTGGTAGTCAGCAGCCAATACCAGAGAGAGAGAGAGAACGAAAAAAAGGACGGAATATTTTATGTTTTTTCTGTCTCTCAGCTTGGACAGATTGATGTAGGCCTATACATGCAGAGACGAATGTAGGTTTCGACATAAGTGTGAAAGGATGGTTGTATTAATGTATGCATGAGTGCTAATGTAATCCACGCGCATGCGTGCGTGTAATCAGAGCCGTGACGCCTATATAACCTGATCAACATTTCACGTGATCGTGGAGTTCCACGATCCTTTTCCCTCAGATACTCCACGCCTTTTCTTCTGCGGTGGACAGGTCTGTGTCTGCTTCCTCATTTTCGTCTTATTAAGTTCTCACTATAAGAGCAAACTTTACAATTGCATCAGTGCAAAAACACAAATACAAAACATCACGATAATTTCAAACAAGAAAGAGGGAGCGGAAAAGTCATAGACAGGAATATTACTGACTGACTATAGCTTGTCAATCGTGTTAACAAAGGGATTGGCTCTGTCTGCAAACCGAGAGTATTTGGGATCTAATCACCCCTTCACACGTTACCCGCTTTTTTCTAACAGCAGTAATTTTCTCAACACTCGCAGCCAGTAATTTAACAGTCACGGTTCAATAATCTTGCTTGTTGCCAACAAATGTCAAACTCCTTTCTTTTCCGAGACTTAACATTTTTTTCTGTAGATCTTTTGATCAATGAAGATCTGGTCTGTCGTCAGTCTCGCTCCAGATCCCCAAACTGACGCACAGGGATGAAGGATGGAGTGGGCGGGGATTGGATATTTGGGGGATCTGGGGGACAGGCCAAAGGACTTCTGGTGAAGAAAAACAAAAAGAAATCCGAGAGTAAGGAGTCAGATGTAAATCTGCATGTCTCGGCAAGAAAAGGCGAAGTCAATGTGGGGAGAGGCGACGAAAGACAGCGACAGAGACAAGAGAGAAGGGGAAGATCAAGAAGGAAGGAAGACAGTAAAAGAACAGAAGAAAAATAACTTGGCGATAGGGATTAGCGAGAGGAAGATGCAAGATCTCGCAAGATGCGAGAAGACAAAGATGGTTGGTTGGTTGGTTGGTTGGTTGGTTGGTTGGTTGGTTGGTTGGTTGGTTGGTTGGTTGGTTGGTTGGTTGGTTGGTTGGTTGGTTGGTTGGTTGGTTGGTTGGTTGGTTGGCTGGCTGGCTGGCGGCTGGCTGGTTGGTTGGGAGGAAAGGGCTGGTTGGGTGGGGGTTTTGTTGTTATTTATTGTTCTTTGTAACTATACCAGCAAAGATGATTGTAATGAAAACTCTGTTTTCACATGTTTGCGACAAAGAATTACTATTTCTTCTAGTCCCATAAATGATTTTAATGAATCATTTATAATTTATATGATTGTGTAAAACCCTTTCATTTGTTTTTCTTAGTCTAAATGCAGCTTAATTACCTTTAAACGAGAATGTTCATGTGTAAATAGCGTTTGGATGCATGAGAAGACACCTTAAAATGAGATTAGTTAATTGTCATGAAACGTGGTTATATTTTTCCCTGTCTGCAAACGGACGCACGTGTTTCCAAGTTTTACCTTAAAATAAGGAAAGTAAGACAGATAGATTAGTTATCGTTTTGTTGGAAGTGGTACCATAACTGCCACAATTCCTCACCCACCCTATCTTGCGCGGATTTTTTTTCATGCAAAACAAGACCCAGTGACACATTAGAGGCTTGACCCCGATGAAAAGAGACGATTTATATGAACCTGATGAAAAGTTACTATTTTTTCACTGTGATCGAACATCATGTACGAAAAGAACATGCTATACTGTGTCATCAGGATCGTGTAAATATAACTTAAACGATACCATTTCACCAGATTCGTGTTCGAGAGGGAGTTTTCATCCAGATCATGTAGGTAGTTGTAGATGATTACAGCGAATAAAATAGTAATGTTTCATTAGGTTCACGTAAATTGTCTGTTTTCATCAGGATCGCGCCTCACAGGCGCCACATACAGAAAGCGGATGCGGAATTCTATCAGTGATAAACAACCGTTAGGGCGGCGCTCCGTGCAGTAACTAATCAGGACGACGACGATGATGATGACAATGACGACGACGATGACGATGACGACGACGACAATGAGGAGGAGGAAAGCAACTGGCTGCTGGCGATACCGACGTTCTTTAGCAAAAACGTCTCAAATAAATAGATTTTAAAAAAATAGGACATGGAGAGACGGGGGAAGGGAGAAACATGACAGAGGGCCTACAGTGACGATCGAGCTCAGGAGGCACAGAGCTGAATAGACAGACCAACGGACGGACTAGCAGGCAGGCAGACAGGCAGGCAGGCAGGCAGACAACTTAGGAAAGACAAAAGTCTAACTAAACAAACACACTGGAAGACAGGCGCCAGAGAAACAAAAATAATTAGTCTGGAATGTATTTTGTAAATTATTGGTTAAATAAAAATATTAAAAATCCAAAGTTTCTCCTCGTTCTGTGTGGAAGGTGAACACAACACGGAGCCTTGTTCTATCCTAATGGAAGACTCCAGGGAGCGTGACCCATGAAGGGGGTGGGAAAGAGAGTGGGAAAGGGGAGAGGAGACAAACACTAAACAGGGAGATGCGTGAGCAGATGAAATAGAGGTGCAGAAAGCATGGAGAGAGAATCTGTCAGCTGTTACGCGTTGTTGTAATTTGAAGCACTTTGCAAGATTCACACACCTAACAGGCACCATTTTGCTGATTACCAACGGCAGAAAATCGCACAGAGAGAGAGAGAAAAAAACGCATTCCCTGAACTGTAACGGATCAGGTGGTCCGTCCCTTAAAGCAGTCTCTCTATCTCGCTTCTGTTTCTCTCTTTCTTCTTTCTCTCTCAGCCTTTTTTTCTAGTATTTCATTCCACATCCTTTTCTTTCCCTCACTCACTCTTTCGCTCCTAACTTGGTTCTATACAAACGGTTGTTTATTTCTTGAGACATCAGGACGGTGTTGCCTGAGACGACGTGCTGTCCTGCTGGGACTGCTGTCGCAACACAGGCCTCAGTCCCACCCAGTCACATGAAACTGACACCGGGCCAACCAGTCCTAGTACTGTTCCCTGTAGTGCCAGGCGTCTGGCAGGGCAGCTACTAGATTGCCAAGTTTTACGTCTTTGGTATGACTCGGCCGGGTTAAGAACCACAGACCTCCCGCCTCGGAAGCGGACGCCTTAACCGTTAGACCATCGAGGCCTTTATTCTGCACAGCAGCAGCAAACGGTTCTCCTACAGCTCAGCTGTTTTTATTCCTACCCTGTATGAGAACCGGGTGGCAGCAGCAACAACAGGAAAAGAAAAAGAGGAGAAGAGAAGAAGAAGAGAAGAAGAAGAAAAGACAACGTTGTTTCTTGCGACGGGTGGAGGGATGAGACCCGTGGTTAATGAAGCTAATAGCTGTCAAGAAGAGGACTGCTTTATGGATTTTTATGTTCTTCCACGCCTTTACTCCGCTAAAATGACGCGATCCAACTTGAAAACACGCCCTCTGACGGTCACCTTCCCTCACTCTGCCCTCCCCCACCCACTCTCCCCTCAATCTCCTCCCTTCATCCCTACTCCCCATCCCTCGCCGACCCCTTAAAGGAACAAAAAGGGCAGGGGGTAAAAAAAGAGCCTGTGATGTGGTCGTATTTTATCGGATCAATGAGCGAACAACTCCGACAAAGACAATAGTGGCAGTTATCTGCTCTTACATGGTGGAACGTAGTCTTGATGTAATTTGTTTGCGTCACTTGTAAACATCAGACTGAAAAAAGCATCGAAGAGAAGTAAAGAAAGCAAGCAAAAGAGAAAAACAGGGAAAGAGCTAGGAAAGGAAGGAAGGAAGGGAGGAAGGAAGGAAGGAAGGAAGGAAGGAAGGACAACAAACAAGCAAGAAAGGTTGCTGTGTTTCTGATAACTTTGTCCATCCACTTTGCATCGCCATCTATATCTCTCGATGGCTGGGCTCTAGGTAACAAGCTCAACGCAAGAAAATCAAAAAGTATATAGGCCTATATAGATATATAGATACACTGCCCAAAAGAATTAAAAGACCCGCTGCATTTTGGCAAGTAGGCCCCAGAGGTGTGTAATTTGCAAGAACACATCCAACCCTTCACATTTGAATGCACTGTATTTGATACTACAACAGTGAAAATCAGTGCTGGCGCGTTCATACACATCACAGGAACCAACCAAACGTGCACCCAAGGCACCAGACCATGTCTGCAAATCAAAAATGTTCAGATGACACAACAAAACCGAACGGGTGAAAAACTGCAATGCATGCGCTAACCATGTGTAATGTGAACACAATTCAGCCACTGTTTAAGGACTGGTGGGTATTTATGGACGAGTTCGAAAGACAGTTTGTAACCATGAATATTAGTTTACAATCAGTGATGCTGATTGTGGCAGGACAATTGGGTGGCTGCATGAAGAGATCAGCCTCCGGGAAGTTAGCCGCCGATTGGGAGTACCCAATGTAGTTGTGACATTACAAGACTGCTGCAACCAGACAGAAAGTGTCAGTGAGCCCAGGCGGCTGGGATCGACGTCCAGGCAGGAAGACAAGTTTGTTGTGCTTTCGTCTTTTTAGGACAAGCAGCCAGCAATGTCACCATCAGTGACCAGACGATCAAGGCGACCCGCAGTGTGACCTGTCCTGATGCTCGGCTGACCTGGGACCGGCGTCATCTGGGTTGGACACGTCAGCAGTGGACGTGAGAGATTTCTCTTCATCCATGAGTCCCGCTTTCTCAGATAGTTTCACGATGGCGGAATCTGCGGTTGGAGGCGACAGGGTGAGCATTATCATGATGCCATTGACCGGGAGCGTGAACCGTTTGGTGGCTGGTCCATCGTGGTTTGAAGAAGAACAGGCATGGCCTACAGAACACCCTGCACTGTGTCCAAGCCAAGGAATGCAGCCTCACTGGCATGGTCTACAGGATGAGATTCTGCATCCCAACGTACTGCCAGCGCTGCAGGCAATGGGACCAGGCACTATTCTCCATGACGACAATGCCAGACCCTACAGGGCTCGGGTCGCGACCACCTTCCTGCAGCAGCGTCCCGCAAATTCTCCGGACTTTAACGAGATCGAAAACCTGTGGGATGTGTTGGGCTGTCGCTGCGGCAAGTTGAACTTAACCAGGGGAGGGGCAGGCGATCCCGTAAATGACTCTGGGGACATTGCTTCAATCCATGCCACAACGATGCTTTGCTTGCATGCACACCAGCGAAGGACACAAGTTTTTGACATTGATCATTCTACGCTGCACCCGCTCTGAGTGTTTGTATACCTGTATTGTGACACTTATTGCAGGGAATCTCGCTGTTGCAATGAAAGTAGTCCATTACATCTGTTATTAGCCGTTATAGTAATGAACGAGGTACTATTTAGCTTCATTATGACTACCGGTTTGAATTTTGGCATCACGTAGCGCTTGTGCTTTCAATTTTTTTGAATTTCCGCAATTGTTTCCTCTCTCGTGGAATTGTTTCCTCTCTCGTGTCCCACAGTGATTTGTTTTTGAAAAGAAGAGGTCTCTCGATGAGGACAGCACAGACTGGCGACTTGTCGAAAGAAATTTTTGTTTACGCAAACGTTCTCAGTGCCAAAAGCAAAAACAGCTCCAACGCAAAGCCTTTTTATCAGCCAAAGTATTCCCAAAGACTACTAGGAGAAAAGTTTCTCTAACAGCAGCATGTTTTTGAGACTTTCGTGTGATGTGCGTGGGCGAAAAGGATCATGGGTGAAGTCCTACTCTGGTGGCATCAAGTACGAATTACGAAAGGGTTGGGGAGCGAGAATCGATATGGACTTTTCAGCCATTGCCCATTTTTTGTTTTTTGTTTTGGTTTTTAATATAAAGATAGTCCCCAAGAATCACTAAAACGAGTTGCCCTTTGAGTCCGATGTATCTGCTTTCAACCCCAGTGGATGAAAACTATGCCGTTAAAAAAGCTTTAAAAAAAATGGCGAGAGATTGTCGCTGTGTGTGTGTGAGGAGGTGGTGTTGGGAAGAACGGATGTTGTTGCGCGACAGAGTTGCGACGATGACGAAGAGTTTCCTGGTCTCCACCCCAGCCAGGTGTCGCTGAGGTGGGTCCTACCCCTTCCCATCGCCCAACAAGGCGAGGGTTCCAGCCAGCTGACAATGATCTGTTCTGAATCGAACCAAGCAAACATTAACAGACAAATTAGGTCAGAGGTTGCAGAAATTGATAAGCGAGTCGGAGTTTTAAAAATAAAGAGGGCGGGAAAAGAAAGGCTGGGTGCTTGAAGTTAAGAAACGACAACCGGGGAGACAGACATCAGGGGAGTGAGCGGAGGGGAGGGGATGCGAGCGAGCTGAGTAGGAGGCTGACGGAAAAAAATGTCTGTAATTGACAAAGGAAAACGTTTGTAATTGACAAAGGTGTTTTTGGCTAAGAAATGTCAAAGCGGCAAATCAAATTATAACCCTGCCGAGGCGATAGCATGGGACAGCTTCCCGATATCTTGGGATCATTACACGACAAATATAGGACCCCCGCCAAAAAACCGAAAAGTCTGAGGAGGCCGCATGAAGGACAAAAATGTGCATCGCGCTGAACTCGTCGAAGAAGACTATAAGCGGAGAAAGAGCGGAACAAACCTTTCGCTCTAACTTAGAAAATCGACGAAGCACAGGTAAGCGGCGACAAAAAAAGATGAAAAAAAAGAGAAAGAGAGGAACATTTTCTCTTTATAAGAAGATGGGTGACAGAGTCTTGTGCAAAAAGGGTCGATTTTTCAGGCTGCCAATCTTTTTGTGCTGGGACCGGCGGGCAAACGAGGAGGGCGTGTCCCTGATTACAAACCACCCCCTCGGCGGGCAAGCAAGAGGACGGACACGCCTGGAAGCCAGGTAGAAGCCAGGTATCTCAATTAGATTCGTTTGTTTTAGCCTTTCCAGAGCTGCATGCCTTCTCCGCTCGCCTTCGGGTAAAGGGACAGGTGTCTCGCGTGCTTGCGCGCGTGAGGCTTTTGTTTGTCGCGCGATTGCCAGGAGGGGATCGGTTTTTTCTTTCTTCCTTTTCTTCTTCTGCTGCTGTTACTCCCGGTTCTCTCCCCTCCACCCCTACTCCTCTCTCTTCCCACTCCTCCCTCACTCTATTTTTACTTATTTTATTAGTTCCTTAGCCTCTGCCTTCTCTTCCAGCATCATTCCCAGGTGTATCAAGGCTTTTCGTTCAGGCGACTTGGTTTAAATTGCTGCAAGTGATTAATTCATGTTTTTCGTTTTAAACAGAACTGTGAAAGAGCAAGTTATGCTAAATTTTAAAGACTGTTTTAAATGAACTTTATATTGAGTAAGGGAACAGAACTTTTCAACAGTTCCGTTTAAAAAGAAAAAAGCTTGACGCCAAGAAGAATAGTTGCTTACTGTTTCTTCGATAGTGACCTAAAAAAGGAATAAATCTCATTGCCCTTATTACTTTAATCAGCAGACACCTGTCTGTCTGTCTGTCCATGCACACAAACAGAAAGGAAGAGCGAGTGAGGCAGACTGACAAAGAAAAGAGGGGGTGGGTGGTGAACAAATTATAAAAATCCCAGCAGACACATATGCCCACTACTACTGCAGACGCACTGACCCCCCCCCCCGCTCACCCACCCCCCACTCCCGGACAGAATCGTAGCTACGTTTATCAAGCCTGTCTGCAAAGAATCTGCCAGACTGAGGTCAAGACGGGAAAGATGGAACAGACATTGGGAATATTTCACTGTCGAAGCCCGCTCCCCACTCCCCGTTCCAGCGTCACGGCGTGTCCAGAACGAGCGTTAACTGCCCCATCTATCGGCCAGCAGCCCGCCGGCAGGTCGGAAGGGGAGACAACAAAGCCAATTTGTTTCCTCTTACTTTTTAAACCTCGCGTTTTCCTGATGTATGCAGGGTGGTGGTGGTGGGGTGGGGGGAAACGGAACGGGGAGACGGAACAGTGTCGCAAAGAGAAGTTCGACAGGTTCGATTTGGGGCAGGGGTTATTTCACACCATGGTCTTACCCCGAATCAACTCACCAAACCCTGCACCCAGACATTTTCACGTCAAGTAAAACCAAACCTAGCAGTCACTGCAGTAAATGGCTTCAGACACAGCGAGCGATTCTTGTTCAGTGATCAACAATTTTATGCGTAGTTCACATTCTGTAAAGGCTATGTCACATGGTGTTTCACAAACACGGTTTTATCAAAATAATTCCAGAACGAGACTGCTTTTCCTATTTGCCGCGTGACGTACACAACGAACTGTTTTGCAAACAGGTTTGGCAAATACAATTTAAAGAAGCTTTAAGGATAAGCATTTCTTTACATTTTTTAAAATGCTTTTTTCCCATTAAAATAGCTTAAATTCAACCGTTTACGAATGCAGAGTGGCTAGGTGGTAAACACATAAGGGATTTTATTTTAAAATCGACTTCCGGGTACATGTCCTTTTTATTTTTTCTTTCCTTTCGGTGCAGATTTATTTTTATTTCTTTCTTTATTTTTAAATTCGGCTCGAATTGTTTTCTGCTCTTCATTACATGCAGTGAAATCGCCAACGTAAGCCCTTTGTTCGTCTGCATCCGCCTTAATGGAGTTGGCCATTATACATGGGCATAGAAGGGACAGGTACACTTGCCCAGAGCGTGTTTTAACAAAACTGTTTTCCCAGGCTGTTTGCCAGTGGGACATGCGAACTCAAACAGTTTTACAAAAAATAGTTTTCGGAACGGTTTGTCCAAGACGATTGTTTTCCAAACAGGTTTACAAAAAGGTTTGGGGGGGGGGAGAGTTGGGGCCGTGTGACGTATCCGTAAGAGTTGCTCGCGGACCACTAAAATAGAATCGTTGTCTACAGACTGATAAGTGAACGCTTGCAGGCTCCGTGTTTTCACTTCGTTTGCTAAAGATTCAGGACTGCGGAGATGAGAAAAGGACGTGGAGATCAGTGGCGCAATGTCTTTTTGTCGGGTCACGGGGGTCAAGGTTGGTAGGAACCTTGGCTTTCTCTCCAGTTTGGGTCATCTGTTGAGGCATGGGATGGAAAAAGCCCCGACCTATAAGCGAAAGAACAACGACGGAAGGAGGACGTTTTGAATCAGAATGTAGAGAGCGAAGCGCCCCAGAGGACGAAAGAATTGTAGGTTGAAGGAAGGAGAGAAAAGGGAAAAATAGAAGGGTAAACAAATTGAAAACGTGGGAAACAAAACCGAGACAAATTTTGGGGCATCCACGCTCCTGCCTCCCTCTTCCTCCGTCTCCCGTCTTTTTTTCTTTCTCTCCTTCCCACCTCCCCCCACACCCACACATGCACATCCACCCACACGCACACACATGCAGCGCGCGCGAACACACACAGAATGTCGCGCGACTGCGCGTGCTACAGGCATCAGTCAGCGTGCATGTTTACTCACAGATCGATCACGCGTTGCTGATCAGACCTGGAATCCAGGGGGCAGCACGTGCACACGAGACAGGTCGAAGATGGCCGCGTGTCCTGCCGGGCAGGGGGACATGGCACATTCTCGGGGCGATAGACGAGCAATTCCTGGCGCGCTCGGAGAGGTGTGCGCGCGCCTGGAGATAGGGGCCTGGAAGGGGAGGGAGTGTGTGACGTCACTGAAGTCAGGTGAGCTTAGCTTGCGGGGTGGGTCTGGGTACACGGACGATATAGAAAGGGTTTGATGGGTAATCACATTCCCAGTCTGTTGAACAAAGATTTCGTGATCTTTCTCAAATTGAAGCCATATTCTATTAACACAAATGGAAAACACAGACATCTTTATTCCCTCCTTCCTCTCAATAAATGGTATCTATAGCATAATCCAGATCTCGAGGTGCTTTGCAAAGTTTCCTGGAAGAGTTCATACACGTTATACTCGTCCATTTGCGCAAAATACATTAATTGTACACTCATCGTTATACAGATTAAAACATCTGTGAAATTCCTTGTTCCTTTATTCCTTTCTTTATTTTCCCCATTTTTCTTTATGCCTCATTATTCAAAAAGCAAGCATACCGGTTATAAACTGATCTGATTGGTTTAAGATTGAACCATTTCTTATTTGAAAAAATTGCCCCTTACCATCGTACCGTTTCCATATATTCACCCCTCCCCCCCAAATGGTTTCCCACAGTCTTCTCCCCTTCCCCCAGCCCGTCTCAGGCCTTCACAGCAATCGTAAATAAATCATCACATCTCCAGCACTTGATTTTTGTTTTGCTTGTATGTTCGTTGTACGTTTTGGCTTGTTGTGCTCTTCAGTCACCTGTTCAGCTCGCCTGCTTGGGCTTTTCTGGTCTTGCCTGCGTCTCGCGCTCTATTTGCATGCACTCCGTCCCTTGGCCGAGATCATCTCCCTTTGCCCAGGCTTAGATGTCGCCGGTGTTCTCCGCCCCCGACTCCCCCTGCTCCCGTCCAAGGATTCCCGATGGCTCACATGCGGTCACAAAACCGTCGTGCCGCTGACAGCCGGTCCGGCGCGAGAACCCTGCACCTGCCTTCGCAAATTTGTCCAGGGGCCATTCGGAGCTTTCAGCCGTCCGCTGCCCCGTGTCCTAATCCGGCGGCAGCGTCAGAAATCCTCAGGACAAACGTCAGCGCCCGGTGATGCACTGAGGTGAAAGGGAGTGGGTGGGGGCAGCGGGCAGTGTGCAGGAGGAAGAGGAGGAGCAGAAGGAGGAGCATAGGAATGAAGAAAGAAAAAAAAAAAAGACATCTCGAAACATTCGTGAAGGCGCCGCAAGATGGCGAAGAACTAGCCCCAGGCTGACGCGGACGACGATGTTAAAGAACGTGGCCGTCTCAGCCCTCCGTCATATTGGAACGAAGACGTGACCCGAACGTCAGCGATCAGCCCTGACGCCATGTCTCCTGACGTCGTACAACAGGGAAGTCTGAATCTGAGTGACACCTCCCATGTGGACGACTCTTTGAACATCTTACCTGCATGGTCTGGCGTATCAAAGTGAGACGCATTCGCAGTAAAGGCACTGAAAAGCACGTACATGCGCGCGTACATACACCCACACACAGAGAACAGACACGCCATCAGTGCTGATCCACCCACACACCTGGAAAAGTCTCTTGTCCACCAAAGGCAAACCAGCGACGCCTCCAGGGCACGAGGTGGGGGTAGGGGAAGGCTGAGGGAGGGGGTGGTGGTCAGCACGCCACCAGCGGGATGGTTGCGGAGGACCAGCCCCGCAACATGTGGCCGGCATGTTTACCTGTGTGCGGACGTCCCCCGGGCCGGAAGTGACCCGGACGACGCCGTGTTGCCCCAAAGGTCCGGCCGTTTGCCGTCTCTGCTTTGGCCTGCTTGTCCAGGGTCTTGCCGCCTGGCTAGTCTTGTGGACACAAGACTCCTTGATGTGCTTATTATTTAGTCTCAGGTGGTAGGAGGGGAGCAGGGGGACAAAGTGTGACAACGATAAAAAACAAACACCCCCCCCCAAAAAAAAAACTCTTATAGAGTTTTAATGATATGAAAGCAAAGGAGGTGGGAAGGGGGAAAGGGGGCAAGAATGAGAAACCCATCAAAAACTGACGGAAGACGGTGAGGTGAGGGGAGACGAGAGGAGACTAACAAGGCCGTGCAAGTCCATCGTGTGTTGTGGCAAGATTCGGTGAGTGGCTGTGAAGTCAGGAACCGCCTTCTCGGAGCAGCTCAAAGGGATGACAGGACCTTTTCTATGACAAAGGAAGAAATAGAAAGGGTTTGCTTCTGCACTACAACGCAGTTTGCTATGAATACATGCATAAATGGTGCACTTTTTGTTTGGGCAACATATTTCTTCCATTCTTCTTATGCACGCGCGCGCGCAAGCACCCACGCACGCACGGACGCACGCACGCACACACTATTCATCATAATTCTTATATTACATTATTCGGTGTCAGCTGTTCAGATAACAAAGGAAACAAACGTAACACTGAAGCATGCAATAAATTGTCTCCCCTTCCCGCCTCACCCTCATCTCTTAATCCTTCACCTCACTTTCTTCTCACCCCTCCCCTCTCCCCCATTTCCAGCTCTTGCCAAAACGTCAGGGTAGATTCTTGAGGCCGTACGAACGAGAACAGATTGAGTCTTGAAAAAATCTGTTTAAACCTGCAGCAAGTGTGTAATTAAAATGATGAACATGACAAATGTGACTCCATAGAGGGACTTAAGCGGCTCAGAGATGCCACAGGCCTTCTTGTTTAGTGCCAAGAAGTGATTTTTTTTAATTTACAAGGAAGCATAAAGACATACAGGTCTGGTGTTCAGAGAATACGAATACGAATACGAATGTTTATTCTTAAGGGCCATGCCCCCTTAGAAGGAAGTGTTCAGAGAGAGACACAGAGAGAGAGAGAGAGACAGAGAGAGAGAAAAGAAAGGTAAAGGAGAAAAGAGAAAAACTGACATCCCCCTCCCTACCAAAACCCCCACCCATCTTAATTTTCCTCTCTCAAGCAGGCGTGCATGCAATCTTTGTAACATTTTTATTGTTCCTTGCTGTTCTTGTAACATTCAAAATAAAACCCTACTGGTTGCAACTTTCTTACCGGATGTGGTACTCCGTGGCTGGGGGGGGGGTGATAGGCGAGGAATTCCAACGATTAGCTCGTTGCTCCGCCCGCCGTTGTTTCCCCTCCCCTACAATATTTCCTCCACACCGCCCCATGCTGTCACAGTGGCCGTACGATCGCTCTAATCACTCCGATGTACAATGACCCTTGCCCTTTTGGTGTCGGGAATAAGCAAAACTGATAGCTACCTATGGTAGGGTCAACTGGTGCAAGAAGTGCTTACATCCACGGTCCCCCTAGGAGCTCTCTTACTTTGAAGGTAGGGCCTCTGTGCGCTCGTGTTATTTAGAAATGACAAGAAATTCATTTCCCGATGTTCTTAAACTCGCCGTTTACCCACAGCAAACAAATGATGGGGCGGCGACAAAACTACGTCTCGTTCGGACAGCGGAAAGGAAGTTCATCAAACAGTCGCCTCGGAACATCAGACGAAACGACGTCTATTTTTCTCTTGAAAAGAAATTGGACATTGGAATATGGCTGAAAGACAACAATTGCCTTGTTGAAACAGACGAACGTGAACGCTGACGGCATTAATAATTTATCGGTTGCTGGAGAGGACTGCAAGAATCTCAGATCTGACAAGTCCGGAAGTGGGTTGCATGAGCGTCCCTTAACTCCCTTTTCTTTCCATAAAATGCACATGACTTGCGAGGGCTGACGTAGTCTAAGGTTCATTATGTGTGGAAAAGGCCATGTGAGCATTTATACAGCCCCTTTACGCCGTAGTCTATGAGAGTGTGTGTCTTTATGCTTATGTCAAACGGTTCGACCGCCTGGAATGAACAAATAGAACAGGGAACTAATCCAACAAATACCAAGACAGATTTCACACGATTCTAAACATTTTACCTTCCACTTCTTCTTCAAAAGAATGACGTCCACGAAGAAGGTTTGCGAAAAGTAAAGACACACAGGTTCCAGACAATATGATGAGCAATAGCATCTTCCCATAAAGATGCGAATACAGTTATCCACACTTGCTATATTATAAAACGATAATTTCCGTCAGAAAAAAACAGTGCCTGTTGGCTAAAATGGAAGACCCAAATTCCGAAGATAAGGAGATAAACTCACTGCTGAGTCGAGCTTGTTTTGGCCAATAGGACCCCGTCCTATTCGGGAATGTGTTGCACAAGGTTTATGAGAGGTGATTTCATTTTTGTGCAACCGTACGTGCTTACTGTCGAACGTAAATACTATCTGAATGGAAATAATGCCAGTTCAGTGCAGATTTCCTGAAGGTCTGCTGGCAGGAGACCAGGAAATCAAGCGTGCAAACATGTGTTTGCTAGTGCGAACACGCAGAAGACAAGACGAGAATATGGTTTCTGTTTGCACTTCCAGTGTTCAGGTGGCTGGGTGAGTGAGCGAGAATACAAGAGAACCAACCAACCAACCAACCAACCAACCAACCAACCAACCAACCAACCAACCAACCAACCAACCAACCAACCAACCAACCAACCAACCAACCAACCAACCAACCAACCAACGACGGAACGGGTTGGACGGATAACAAGACATCTATTGAAAGCGAAAGAGAAAAAATGGGGGAGGAGGCAGCTGGGAAGTGAAGGAGAGGGAGAAAATGAGAAGTGAGTCACTGAAGTGAGAATGGCGAGGCCTCGTTGCGGTGAAGCCGACTTTGATGCTATGGTCGGCTGACTCCAAGAGGCGAGCGATCGCACAACACCTGAGTCTCTCTCAGACGTCGGCGTGCTCAAGAGTTGTTTGCCCTTGTCTTCTGAAGCAGCCATTTTCTTCCGTTCTTTTCCTCCCCTCCCCTTGTTTTCTTTTTCTCCCCCCCCCCCCGCCCCGCCCTCCCAAGCTACATTAGTTTCTGTGTGCTGCCTGGGGCTGGGGGCCGGGAAGAAGAGATTTTGTAAAAGAAAATGTACTGGGTGTTTCTGACACATTTGCACTAAGATGTACAGTAATAGAAATACAGTAAAAATGTAGAGAGGGTGTGTGCATGCCTGCATGAGAGAGTGCGTGTTTGTATGTATGTGTGCTCCTGCACGGACATCGTGTATTAATTTATGGTTCATGCATGATTACGTGTTCAACTCTAAAATCCCTGGCACAGAGCAAAGCATTCATAGTGTACATGTGCTCCTTCGTTGTGCTCCTTCCTTAAACAGAAGGAACATTACACTGCTTTGTCCTTTATCTTGATTGTTGACGTCTGTACCGCTTTAAGGACCCTGTTGAAAAAAGTGCACAACTAAGAATGTAAGAAAAGGTGGATGATGAAGAGATTTAAACTAAGGATTTTCTTGTAATGGACATGGCTATGTTTAATCAAGGATCACAGACATAAACTTAATTTGGCAACCGTTTGAAAATTCCTTGGCCATGATATTCAAATCTCTTTTTCAACACCTGTGTCACAAATCAGTCCTGCAGCGATGTTGCGAAGTATTGACTGTAATTGCCTCATTCATCGCTTTCCTTTAAAAATTATAGAGTTTTCGTTGTTTGTTTGTTCGTTTCTGTTTCTTTAACTTTGTGTCCATCAACAACATGCATCAGTAAGCCCTCTGTATGCCTTTTCGTCGTTGGATCTTTACGGTATCACTCCTTTTGTCTTTCAAGTATTGGCAACATAAAATTAAATGTTCATATTCTTTCAATTTCCTTTCTGGTAGTTCCTTATCTCTCTTTCCTTTTTTTTCTTCGTTCTTCCCTGGTCTAACCTCACAGATTTCAGCTGCAATGTTTTCATGTGGCTTTAACTGTTTTCGGTCGCTTGGTTGGTTGGTTGGTTGGTTGGTTGGTTGGTTGGTTGGTTGGTTGGTTGGTTGGTTGGTTGGTTGGTTGGTTGGTTGGTTGGTTGGTTGGTTGAGTGAGTGAGCGAGCGAGCGAGCGAGCGAGCGAGCGAGTGAGTGAGTGAGTGAGTGAGTGAGTGAGTGAGTGAGTGAGTGAGTGAGTGAGTGAGTGAGTGAGTGAGTGTCTTCATCCTTGAAAATACGTGTTTGTATAAAAAAAATCTGCTATTTATTTCTGAAAAAACTATTAGCGTGTCTGAGAGAAGTCTTTTCACAAGTCGTACAGTTCTGCCTCTATAAAGACTGGGGGAGGGGTGGTCGATTACGATGACCCAAAGCAGGACAGTAAATTCAGGCACTTCGGTGCTTTTTTTAAAAAAAAATGCTTTCTGCAAGGTTCCCTCCGTGGTTTTTCTAGTTTTTCCCCTGGTCGCCCCCCCCCCCCCCCCCC
>SMGT01004167.1:193685-226023 GCA_004794575.1 Lanistes nyassanus
CCATTACCCCTCTTAAAGCGATTGATTTCAGACAGTATATAACAATCTTAACTATTGCTAAATACAACTTATAATAATGTATGTTTTTAAAGCCAGAGGGGGGAGATGAGAGAGAAAGAGAGGAGTTGAGCACATGATGCGTTTAGAGGGACAGTGCTTCCAGCTCGCAGGGATTTTGGAACAGGGATGGGGTCATGTTACTAAGCTATGCACTGAAACAACTACCAGACTGACAGGTGCACAAGATGATGTTTCATTCCCCACAGAAATAATACCATTTGGTTTAGTTGAGGCTGGAGGTAGAGATAGTGGATATGAGATATTTTTCAGGGTTTTCAAAAGCTTTGATCTTCCTACCACTCTCTCGCCATCGCTCGCTCATTCTACGTTTTGAGTTGCAAAGTTTTTAGTTCTCTCTTTCCTGGTTCACCCCTGGGGGAGGGGAACATCCCCCTAGACACCTCGCAGCAGCTATGCCCTGCTGGGAGCTCGTGAGACCCTGTCTAAAACAAGGTTTAATGAAATTAAACACTTCAATTTCCCCCAGAACCCGCTAAGGACCGCGTCCAGGAAGGCTGGTAGAGATGGGCTATCAGCTTCTTGGCCGACTTTCCCCAGCGGACTCTGAAACCGAGCAAGAAGACGAAGAGCGGCCGGGGAGGGCAAGAGGGGGGAAAGATGGGAGGGAAGGCGAACCGAGACCCGCAGTGAACAAGGGGAGAGAAGCCTGAGTGCAAGCGAAGACGGGACTACAAAGAGGCAGGGCTGCACAAGAGGAGTTGCACAACGAAGAGATAGACTTGGTGTGCGAGTGCAATGCACTTCCCTTCCGTATAATTGGCAAAGATGGGCATATTAGCAAAATTAATTTACAAAAACCACTTGTACGAACAACTCAAGCAGCTGTTACACGGTTCCAACAGCTGTATCTACAAGCAGAGCCCATACTGAGGCCTGGCACAGTTATCCTGTCCTTGCTGTACTAGAAACGAGAAATTTTCGGTAATGGAAACAGCGTCTGTTGGCTATGACGACCGCATGCCTTAATCAGCCTGATCATATGACGACCATTTCTGAAAGTCAGAAATTCCTAAAACTGATTCAGTCACTTCCGACTTCCCTCGCCAGTTTCTGCAACCTGCTATGGACCTCAGTCGTAGGTCGTCGCTTCGGGAATTCAGACCAACTGCGCATAATTGTTATTGAGAATAAAGCTTACAATATTAACACTATAAGCACTGATGCACGCTGTTCTGTTGGCGATTCTAACTTAAAAAGACACGGAGCGCATTGGCTTCTGAAGAGAAGAGAGGATTTTAAAATTTAAATAAGAATATTAAATAAGAATAAAGAAGAATATTTTAACATTTAAATAAACTCTTGCTCACAGGCAGGCCTCGGCGATAGAAACAAGATTTTCCTGCTGAGAACTTCGGCAGCCTAGGGACAGAAGATTAAGAACGATAAAGGTGACAATGATTAGATAAACAATAGAATGAAGCTATATGAGAATCGGTCATGACTACTGAGGTACACACTAGGATATATACATAGTTCTGTGGTGGTGGCTCTGTCAGATCCGAATCATTAGCGGTGCCAAAACGTATGCGCCATTTTATTCGGCCCACAGGGCTGCAGCTTGCCAGCCATAACGTTTAGCTATAGGTAATTAAGAAAAGACACACACATGGGGGGGGGGAATGAGGAAGGGCTACCGGTGGATGTTGTAAGCATCTGACAGTCTGAGAAAAACAGTTCTCCCTCCACCAAAGCAAACAAAAATAAATAAATAAATAAACAAAAAGGGCATATGAATGAATGATGTATCTTAATGTTTCTCACTCGCTGGCTGCAGGCGTTACTAATCTGGCATTCCTAACTCGCTTGCACCGCTTTTGGTAGATCTTCGAGTCTTTACTTCTGAACGTAAAAGTGCAAAAGATGTTTCCTAAGGCAAGAGGGTGTGATGACCTTAGGTCGCGAAAGGTTGATACAAATCGCCACTTACACAACTGCGTGATTTTAAACAAGTTAGAGGCATAGGAAGACCAGCAGACAGATAACCCTGTGAACAAAAAGTCAACGTACGTGTTAATATGTCTAACCATCCAGCCCCACTCCCCCTCGAAAAAATGGGAGTGATGGGTGTGCGTGTGTACCGTTTGTGCGAGCGTACACGTATGTTCGTGAGTACGCCTGATTACACGATGCGTTCTTTGTCTGTGTAAACTCATGTCTTGAGCAATGACACGTTTATTGTACTTTCATCTCATTGTTCATTCATGAGATCTCCAAGCAGTTAACTTTGGCACTGCATAAAAACGATGATAGAAACGCGCAACCAGTCGACAGTGGAGGGTGTTGGGGTGAGGTGGGCAGCCGAGCTCAACAGCCTTACTCACGGCATATCCTATTTCGAACATTTCATTTCTGTTCAAAGCCCAGTTTTCTCTCTGGAACATCCCCGCATAATCACATGAACAATTTTTTAGTTCACGCCGAGTAATTGGCGCATTTTCCTCGCAGCCAAAGCGATTTCTTCTTGGAAACATCTGATCCAGAGTGCTTCATTCTCGTGCTCGAGAGAAACTTGTTTTGCTCGAGTCGACTTGTCCCTGAGGGGTACAGGCAAACAAGTGCTTTTTTATAAATAAGACGCCAAGTTTACTAGACCTCAAGCTGAAATAAGATTAGGGCAAACCGTTGAACAACAACGGCTTGATTGAAACTGAAGGACAATCATTGACGTTTTAAAAGGTTAGAATTCCTTTTTCTCTCTCTAACTCTCTCTCCTCATTTCTGGCTGTCTCTGTGGGTGGGCATAAATGCATGGCTGGGTGCCCACATGTGCAATTCATTCGTTTCACTTTCGCGCCCACGTAAGGACAGTGCCAGACATACGCACCCCTCCCCCCATACACACACACGTACTCCTAAATACGGCTGCACACATACACAACACACACAGTTGAATCGTTAACACGTGTAGGTACTGCTTAATATAATCATAAAAAATCGATTTTTCAATCTTCTGGTCTGCTTCGGGTTGACATTACCCAACATCCGTCATGAACGAAACCGTCGCTATTCCGAAAGCGAACGGAGCATGACGTCATCGCTTGATGAAGTCCACCATGATTCCCAAACGGGGTTCCCTAACAACCTTAACCAGTCTTGCAGCAATGGTTCCGCTGTCGCTCTGCACAGAGACCCAGCTTAATGTTTAAACTTAAGGTAGGCTTGACAATAATCGTATGCACAGGGACCGACTCTTGATGGGAACACTGTACACAGAGCTGTGGATGTGACGCTCTTATGCTCTGCTGGTGAGTGTTCATGTGGTTTTGTGCATTTGTTAGTGCGGATTATATGCACAGGCGTGTATGTCTTTTTGCGAATGTAGGGGGAGTGGTAGCGTGTTTATGCGTAAGTGCTGCTGCTGCTCCATGAACGAGAAAGACAATCAGAAGCTCCCCGAGTGTAGTGGAGGTGAGTTTCCACTCTTTCTGGTTCTGAATCTCATGATTTACGAACACCCCCTTCTACCTCCTCGGCATAAGTAAAAGGCCACACAGTAAACTGCATGGGCCAAACATTTTCGTCCATACAGGGCAATCGAAACTTAAACAGATGTCTACTTTGCAGAAGAGCGAATGCAGTGCTCGGGCGAGGTGCTATATATATATATATGCAGGAAAACATAACCCATTCCCATTTCGTTGGTCCATCGAACTCCATCAGTTCGCTACATGTTATAATAATCTTTATTCTGCTTATTCATAAAAAATTAAAAATAGTTACAACCGAATAATGCTGCCGAAGCCAAGTATTAACATTTTAATAGCAGAAAATCCGTTCTACTCTGTGATAAGCATGATGTATATTTTCTTCTGATGTTCTTATGTTCTGTGTAAATGTTTGTACTATCAAAAACGTCATACACTAACTTTTAGCAGTGTGCATTATGGGGTCTGCTAATGCACCCTAATATGCAACAGTGTTTAGGCTTCACTGTTATTATTAAAGCTATATATCGTGCAGAGGGAGGTCAGATATTACATCGTTAGTTCCCGTTCTAGCCGATTTCCCAGCATTTCCACGAGTATGGCGCATTGTTAAGAAAAAGTAGCAGTTAGATTCATGTAACTCTCGGAAGTGATTGCGCAGAGGAACAAGTAGAAAGCTGGAACGACTGTACCCTGTTCCCTCTGGCGCAGAAAGAAAGAATGTCCAACTAAGGCTACAGAACCATGTCAGAACGTTCAGGAAACATGTGGACCATGTCTGGCTTAAGACGGTGGCTGGCAGCAAGCTGCTTCAACAAGTGCTGACTTTCTAGCTCTTCCCCACCCTATCCCCGTCCCTCATCCCCACTCACTGGTCTTTGGTCGTACCTATGCAGCTCTCGAGCAAATCGCATCCTTTCAAGCATCTCCCACTCTCGGCGTAAATAGATTTAGGATTCGAGCACCGCTCTCGACTGCAGAAGTCAAATTTCGGTTCCAGTTCGGCCTCGTGCGACCTCTCGCGCGGGGTCAAGTAGTTTCTCGCCATTGAGGCCCGAGGCGCGTGCGTCGACTCAATTGTCGTCTGCGCCCGAGTCGGGAGACGTGAAGAGGGGTGCTGCCAAGCCTGGAGTGACGTGTTATCAAAATCTTTCTCTCCTTACCTCATCAGAGCGAATGGCCTCCCCGAAAGCATTTTTGTCATTAGGCACGATTCTCTCAAAGGCTAGAACTATTTTATCGTGATGGAGGAATATTCTGAAGCGAAAGCCACGCTAGGACTGGAAAAAGAAAGACTCGGTGCTAGAACCGCAGAATGTGAGTGTCTCAAATCTAACGTCGGTGCTCGGCTGGAAAGACCTACAGCTATCCACTGACCGTTTTAGTATCTCTTGATGGTGTGATTGAGGAGCAGGATGCCGGGCTGGGCCAGCCTGTGAGGGCCGCGTAGTAAATCCGTGTACTCCGTCTAGAATAAGACACTCAGGTTTCTACCCTCTCCCCCTATCTGGCCAGCGATCTGTCACGGCAGTCAGGTAATGCTGCCATGTTACCAAATGATGTACTGTGCGCAGACACAGTGGGTGATTATAATTGGATCAGCTCTAGGGAATCTATTGTCCGTGAAAGTCTGTGGTACATTTCTTTTTTTCAGTCCTGCCTCTTCGGGTTTTTTTTTCGCCTTTACGTCGTTTATTGTGCGTTTGTCTCCCACATCACGCCACTGTTCCCCTGTTCTCTCTGTCTGTACTCTCTGTGTGTGTGTGTGCATGCATCTGCAGGCATGCGTGCGCATTTTTTTTACAGACTAGAGTAGGTCTTATATCTGGAAACCTGGTAAAGGTAAAACTCACTGTGGACGGACCATGGGAAATATTCATCCAGGTCAAACTATAACGATCCTTAAGAACAATTAAGGAAATAATATATATCTGTAAATAACCCATCGCTGGGTTTCGTATTGAACTAATGAAACTGTCTCTTGCTTCAGATGCTCGAACAGTTCGAGCGGGAAAATATTTTTACAAGTGTCAGCAGCGCTAAACGTTGTCAGCAATCGGCCTTCTTCGTGTGTCTGAACAGGAGCAAGCCCCTTGTGCGTGATGACGTCATGCACGTGGCGCGGTACCACTGTGATTAAGCCTGAAGCAGCTGTCAGAGAGGCGACGGACAGCAAGTGTTCATTTCCTTGCCGCTGCTAGAGATGAGTTCTGCAGAAGCCAGCATCGCGTCTGGAAGCTAGTCGTTTGGCAGTACATCTACTACAGTCTGCCATGACGCCTAGGACGCCATGACCTAGTTTCACTAGCCGTTTTCGTGATTGTAAGACTCGCCTCGGGTCCAAGATGCAGACTTGTGTGACCAGTTCACGCTCCTGCTTAGAGGCAGCGTCCATTAACCTGGCTTATATGATGTCTGGTGTCTGCTCTTCTGGCACCCATGTCCGTAGAACTGTGGCCGCCGCTAGGCTGGGTCGCAAACAAGGGACGCTCCACATTTATGGCTTCAGATTATCAGGCTGACTGCCTTCACTAGACTTAGCTCCCCTGCCGTAGCATGTTTTTGTGTCCGATTGTGTCTGGTTGTGTCTGCCTATCACTGAATTACTGCTGCCCAAGAATGTGCATTTAAGCAGAACAAGAAAGACTTTATCGTGCATAATTGCTGCCGTTACAGCATTGTAATCGAGACGTTAGACTAAGTCCTTCCGTTTATTCCGTCTATAGCTAAACAGCCAGTTAGTAACTGTTCAGACGAAATGCTCGCTGCCTTTTAGAGGACTGCTATAATTAGTTTTCAAATAACTGGAGTGTTATAAAGTCACAGTTCCAACTGAGTGTGAATACTTTAAAAGCTATCCTTGAATAACGGGCGAAGAAAGAATACAGATTTGGAAGAAAGAGCTTGCAAATTCTTGGCTACCGCTTGATTGCGATGGAAGTGCTGCTCAGTCAAACGGAGTGAAAGATGACACCCCCCTGACGTGCATGCCTGCAATGTACTCGAAACTGAGGCAACAGCCAATCTGGACTCAAGACCCGCTGGGGGACACCTAAACTGAAGAAGGCAAATGGTTTTCATGTCGACGTCTTTAAGGAGAGACAACTGGCGAAAGTGCATTATATTATTTTAGTAACCTGAGTAGAGATTCGGAGTCAGCTTATAGTTTCTTGACGTAAGCTTAGAAAAAAACTGATTCGGACGCTTTTATGCAATAGGTTCTGGGTTTCTTTAACATGGACAGCAATTTAAAAAATGCAATGTGAAATATGCCTTCAATGAAATGAAACGAAGTACGCACTCGCACGCGAGCACATACGCAGTACACGGAGGGGAACGGAAAGAGTAAGAGAAACATGCAGAGTACGAGAAAAGGGAGAGGGAGGTAGCTCTGGTAACGTCTAGGCAACACTGTCCTGGTTACACACACCAGACGACACTAAGCCTGTCTATTCTGAGAGATTGTTTGTAAGACTACAGGCATCCGACCTACAGTCGTGCACTGGCACAAGCACTGGAGCACGTTGGAGTTCTCACGACTCACTTCCGGCAGACAGCCTCGATCTCGACAGGGGGCTCCTGCTTTTGTCCTGCAATGACCTTGAAAAAGCACCGGGCAGGACCTCGCCGGCCCCGAGGCTGTGCGCATGCGCATGCACGAACGAGGCTAGGCCAGGGTCGCGAGAGGTCGTCGGTTCCAGAGAGGCGAAGAGGCTTTAGGACTTTCGATAGGCGCACGGCGTCCGTGGCGAAACACAGAAAGCTAGACTGGCCAGCTGTGGTCGCGCATGCGCGACGCAGATTTGGTTTCTTTCCTTCTCTCTGTCCCCTTTCTTTGCCTGCCGTCACCCATCCACCCACTAAATTCTCCGTTCTGTTCCCCCCCTCTCCCTCTCTGTGCACGTGTATGCGTGTGTGAATGCGCACGAAGAGTGATTACGAAGACAGTGATAAAATGTGAATGACGATTATGGTACAATGCTTGATGATGGTAATGATAAGGAGGTCGACGACGACAGACATGAACAATAACGATTGTGACAAAAGACAGCTAGAACGACGATGATTGTGACAAAAGACAGCTAGAACGACTATGATTGTGACAAAAGACAGCTAGAACGACGATGATTATGACGAAAGTTACGAAAATGAAAACTTTGCTGTTGTCGGTATCGCGATTATTTTTATTTTTTAAATGGTTTTTTTTTCGTTGCATTCCCCGTCGCTCACCACCTTTTTTGCTGTTAGTCTTTTCTAACCTAACTTCGTTGTCTGTTTGGTGCTAGAAGCATTCAGACTGATAACAAATGGAGGGGTAACAGGAACCACAGCCCGAGTCCCAGCGGGGTTTCCGGTAACATACGTCACATCGCTGTGCCTCGGTTTGATGAAAGTGTAATTACTTGCTCTTGTTTTCTTTTGGTGCTTTGGTTTTCCTCTTTCGCACACATTTCGGCCAAATACGAAACCACAGACTATATGGTTCACTCACTGCAGACACTGAAGTGACTTTGCATACAGTTGAGAATGGCTTTTCCTTCCATTCGCCTGTGTTGTTGTTTTGATTTTATTTTGGGGGGGAGGGGTGGGGGTTAGGGGTTGGTTGGTTTTCCCCTTTTTACTTCTTCCTGCTGTCTCCAATACCCCTCTCTTGCGGACACTATTCTTTTCTAACCCTTCCTCTATCCTAACTTTGTCGTTGCTATTAATATCTTCTCCTTCTGCCTATCTCTCTATCCCCCTTTCCTTCTTTGCTTCCTTCCTTTTTCAGTACTTTCTTTCCGTCAAGCATAAAGCCTATAGTTGGGATGCATGAGCGTTATTATCTCCTGTTTGTACATAAAGGTGCATATAAAATACACAGGGCGAACGGGTGGTGCGACCCCTCTTATGGCTGGAAAATCGGCTACGAACACTCGGGAGCACTGCCAAGTGCAGAGGCAGCAAACCGCTAACACCGTGGCTTCGTTGTCGCAGCGCCTGATGTTGTGCTGGTGCGGATGTGGCAGCGACGTCAACCTGCGGTCACAAGTGCTCACAGCTGCGTCAACATCCCTGTCACGTGATTCGTGTTGACCCAGATCACCTGGCGTCTGATGAGGTGGGCACCAACTGCCCAAGATCGATAAGTTGTCTTCTTTCTCGAAACACAAGTTTAAAACAGTTAAATCAAACGAGGAGGGTGGAGAGAAAGATTGGGCAGAGAAGATTGCAGTCAGTAAACGAGATCCCATCTTAAAGATTACACTGTCTTCAACGGCAAAAAATGAGATATTTTTACCAAAAACATTTCAACGGTCTTTGCAAAGGTGGCACACTTTGTCTTCAAGAATATCAAACTATCACAGTCAATAACAAAGTGGGAGGATCGGAAGACGCTATAGCAATAATAAAGTCCTTTTCTAACCAAGCTATTTTCCCGTATAGTCCTATAGAAGCCAGGGCGGCTTGCATGAGCGTACCGGTCATAAAGAATGGTCGTAAGTCCTGTTCGCCCCATCTATTTTAAGTCCATCGTTAGGTATGAACAGGGGATAAGAACGCCGTTGCAAACCAGGTCAGCTTTGTATTATTAGTTTCGATAATTCTTGATAGTGCAAACAAATGCCATTGTTCGAATAGCACAAAGTCTGCGTGAAACTTTTCTAGAATGGTAATTCTGAAATGTGTCTGCAACTTCACACGATTCTAAACTTTTGCGCTGGTCGTCATTGCTTGTTGATAATATCAATGAACCACAATACAACAATACAATTTACACATATTTCCCCTTACACAAATTGCTGTACGATCGCGAGTCGAAAAGCCCAATGTTTTCGGCAGACTTTCGCCCATGTCAAATATTCGTCGGAGTAGCACGCCTCATTATTACTTTTCGTAGTGGAATATATATATATATTATTATCATATTGTAGCGGCGTGAAATTTTGTATAGAGGATTGAATTGTCCAGCACAAAATGTGCATTTTGCCATTTGTACATTTATATTGGACTAGAACTGAGCATGCATTTTTATACGTGTAATTCCGAGATGCATATACATTGTATATCGCTGGAAGTGTATGCGTGCGTGTCCGTGAATGCGCGCAATTTGTACAGTTTGTTTCTAGACGTCGCCGTCCCTCCACCCATATTACAATGAGAAGACAGTACCACAAGGTGAAGTGTACTGGGTGATGTACGGCGTGCTGCAAATGTCGTGCGCACACATTAGTTACTTGCTTATCGTTTCGGTGTTTATTGTCACAAGCACTATTGTTGATCCAGTCATAAATGTGTCTTGCATCCTCTTGCCACGCACGCATGCACACAAATATTTCGAAATACACATCTGCTCAGTGCCTAGGTTTATTTTTCTCTTCTGTAAACATACAGACAAGAGTCTAAACTGTTTGCATATCTGTGAGGGTAAAGAAAATGTTAAGACACACAGAACACTGAGAGCACGGCGCAGGGGGGTGAGGGCGGACCTGAGGCGCGGGGTGGGTGGGGGAGAAAAGAAGGGAGTGTGAAGGCAGCGGGTGGCTCTGAGGAAAGAAGCGAGGGGAGGGTGGAAGGGGAACACCAAAGCACAGGAACTGAACAAAACGTGCCATCTCATAACATTCTACGATGACAATGTAAACAAAGATAAGCAAGCATAACTGACCAATCGTAAACGCATTCCTTCAACCAGCGGGAGAGAAGGAAGCGAGTCAGTGGGGATTGTGAACAACACCTGGGACCAGCGGTGCAAAAAGGTCTGCGGGGTCGGAAGAGATCGAGAGCGAAGAATTCCAGGCGTGTTTGGCTGGATTAGAAGAAACGACTTTGTCATTACAGTGTAAAAGTCTCAAGTACGCACATCTCTTGTTAAAAAAAAAGGTCGCGTTTAAAAATGTTCTGCTGCCCCTCAAAACCAATACTTAAAAAATGGATATGACTTGTGTATGAAAGCAAGCATAAATACTGAAAATACGGACTGGAAAATAACACGGTGCCCACAAGATGGAAGAAACGAGTGGGTTAGCACCTAAGCAGATGTTTTTCTGCCTCCGAAATTAGCAGGACACAGTTGCGACCACAGGCGAGTTAGGCGCGAGTAACGCGAGGAGCTCCGACGGCATTCACAACCAAGCATCAATCGCGTTCCTAGCGTCTGTAGAACTGGCCTCTGATCTATCGGGTCAGCGGGTCAGAGAGAGCTGGACTAGGTGCTGGCTACTGTAGCAACAACAAGAGGACAGAAAAACTTACAAAGATATCCGTGTGCGGCTCGGAAAGTTGGAGGTATCTGAATGTAAGTCATGTTCAACACAGGCACAACAGAAACTCTCTGAAGCAGACGATAAAACCGAACAAAGGGTTCTTGTGGCGTAAGGAGGCGTACGGGGCAATAATTTCAGGGGATGGCCGACCTTGCGGGAATGGGGTGGGTTGGCAGGGGTGTGAAACAGAGGTGGCTTTTTGCGGACGGGGAAGGGACAAGGAAAGGACAAGCAAAAACTAAATCATCATCGCAAACTAATAAAACGGGATGAAACAAAAGGACACCTCACACAGTAATTAGTACAGTTACAATAAGACAAGTCTCATATAATATTGCACAGTTTCCGATAATTGACAAGTCTGAAGAACAGGGAATACATCCCTCTTGACTAGTTTCAACTAAAAGAAATTAAATAAATAAAATTTCAAAATGGACAGAGTATCGTCCTTTTTGCTTTGACGAAGATGACAATGTCGATGAAGATGAAAATCGGAAGAGAAACGAAAAAAACACAGAAATGATAATCAGACAAAATGTACATGGCCATCAATGTTAGAATTACGTGTTAAAGTGGAGACGAGCTGGACAGTTCACTTTTCATTCACCGCTCCGTCTCCTGGTCTAGCAGCGCTATCTACAAGCGGGTAATGAAAGTTCAGATTGTACAATGGAACAAAATCTGTAGAAAAAGGCCATCTAAACGACAACGAGACAGACAAAATTCTGTCCACATAGTTCTTTCTTCTGTACAAGCTGGGCTTTATTCCCCAGCGGCCTTACAAAAACCCCAACAGGTGTTTATAAATGTACCACACATATGTCCGAAAAAAATCTAGCAGCCGGTAAGAAGTTACAGTTTGTACAAGTCGATGGACAGGAAGGAGAATGACAGCGAGAAGGTAAGAGAGAATCAAGACACATCGCTGCAAATTAGAGAACATCCCTTCAGTCCGCAACCCAACTCACGCGAACTCACATTTAGCAACATGGCTGAGGCATGGAAAGCACACACGCACGCTCAAACACACTCACTGACACATGTATCCACCCACTCGCAAGCGCACACGCAGACAGACAGAAAGGACTGGCGAATTTTTACGACCCACAGCCTAGACACGGTAACGTCAACTAAACAAGAAGTTCTTTATTTACATTATCGATCGTCACGCGCCTGTCTGAGCTGTCGACTCCGCCAAGGGAGACCACACGATCTGGCTGCACGCGATTATTCCTCTTCCCTTTCGGACAGCAGGGCATCTAAACTAGAAGAATCGTACGGCATAACGAAGAAAATGATTTTACTTCTTGTCGGCTATTAACCTCCCTACCTAGTTACCCCCACTCCCACCCCCTACAACCACTACCCTCCCTCTCTGTATTATCAACAGTTACAGGGAAAATACTCTGCGAATCGATGTCAAACGTCCATATCTTGCTGACATTTAGATGTGTAAATTTTCCTGTGGATTCAAAACAGTTCAAGTGAAGACACTAATACGTTGCTACGATGTTAAATTTTCTCGTTTCTCCTACACTCGTCCCTTACAAAAAAGCCAGGCGTATTACAGGGTAAGTAGAATTTTCACCTTCTCCACCACAGCAAGAATGAGACAATGTACAATGGAGTCCAGAAAACATCGCAGGAGCCTCTGGTTCTTCAAGTTGCTAGGAACAACGTGCTGCATATTGTCGTAAGCGGCACTCAGATTCTGCCTATACACAGTCCGGCACCTCCACACCCTTCTGACTCTGCCTATACACAGTCCGGCACCTCCACACCCTTCTGACTCTGCCTATACATAGTTCGGCACCTCCACACCCTTACGCTTTGTACCTTTTAGTCAAAGAAAAAATCAAACGCCCTAATCAACGAGGTGCACAAAAATTAAACCAATAAAGGGAACAAACAAAACAGAAAGAAAAGAAAATCAGAGTTATAGTGACGGCCAAGTACACAAACCCTCTTTTTTCTGGACACAAACAGCGCTCTACAAAGTATATTTGCGTATGAAGGCAATACATAGTTCCCGTTACAAAGTTCAGGGCGATTACTATTAATAAAACAAAAGCCGATAGTATCCACACAACTTCGCTGGGTAGTTGACAAGGTCAATTTTCCGCACACGAGTAGCACAGCTGTTCTGCACAAGAGCCTACACTGTCAGTCGTAAAATCTGTCTTACAAGTGGAGCTCGGGTACAAAAATAAAACTAAAACATATGCAGACCGGACTCGTGGACGCACGACTGACGCTTTGACAAGGCCGACTCTCTCTCATAAGCACGCACGCACATGCATCGCACTACTGAAGTGAAATCATAAAAACGTTTACACTTTTCCCCCCCAAGTTCTGCTGCCCTTAGATATTTTTATTTTCATTGGCTCTTGCAGCCTTTGGAACACCAACTGCCTGACCCTAAACCAAAATGGAAACTGAGGACGATGGGTCCCCTCCCCATAAACACATAAATACAGCAACGACAATAATGATAAGAGCATTAAATTACTTCAACGCGGTGGTCAACAATGATATTCCATAGCGACGACGAGTGTTCGGAATGCAAAGCTTCTGCCAACACGGGGCTTACACAGGTATGAACGACCGTCATTTCTGTAATCGTTACGGTAGCGCTAACCGAAGGAGGTAGCAGGATAAAGAATAGTCAAAGAATAATCTGATACAAAAATAGAGCTATACGCGAAAGCCACTGAGTGCGTGTTGTCCTGGATACGTGCACGCGCTGCTGTGTACATGCCGAGAGACAGTTGGGGGCGGGAGACAGTCGGGTAACGAAAAATTTCGAGCGCCCGGAGATCTCATGTACAGGTGATACAGAGGCTGTGGTGTAAGGACAAGTGCACTTCCAGCAAGTCGCCAATAGGAATATCACCACGTGAGACCGCAAACAAAGGGAGGCAAGTGGAAATCACTAATCGGGACAACGACTAGGACAGAGTGAACACGAAAAAAGAGAGATTGGGGGCGGGGGGGGGGCGATTACTATCCGCAGGCGGCTCACACAAGATGGCAGCACGCCAGCTTTTGCTTGCTAAACATTGACACCTCGAAATGACAGGTGGATATGCATGAAGGGAAGAAGACGCCGAAGTGGAGAGACAGGGCTGTGTTGTAGGAAGAAGTGGCCTCGCACAAAGGTCTTCAGAACACACCCGAAAAGCGGGGACCCTCTTGTCACTGACCCTGGGGGCGCCAACGTGTAGGCCAGTTCTTATCTCACTCGTCACACAGTTAAACACGAGCTCACAAAGCAGAGAGGCAATGAGTACAAATAAATTGCGAAATAAATACCAAGATCACAGGATATAATGGGGATACAAAAAAAATAAAATAAACACATAAAATTAATCACTCGCGAGGAATGAAAGAAAAACAAACCCAGACTATCTGCTCCTCCCGTCGTGAGTAGTGCAAGTCTGCGGGACAAGTGGAAACAGGTGTTACTAAACGCGAGCGCAGGTAAATGCGGACAGTTTTTTTTTAAAAAGTCGTCTGCTACCATCGTTGAGCATGAAAGGCGTGATTGTACGCAATATAACGGGAGAAATTCACCGCAATAGGACAATAAATTAGGCTACAACACCACAACGACCAGTAGGTTCAATAAATTATTAAATAAATAAGCATCTTGATATGACGTAGTAAAAATGGCACGTGCACGGAACAAATAGCAAAAGGAAAAAGGGAGAGAGGGTACAAGACACATCTACAAAACTGTTACACACCTGTCGGGCAATATCTGATGGTGTGTTGATATGCTTGTCTCCTCCCCGCCATTTGCTCAACTGATACTGACATACCCAAAGCAAAACGCTGGATACCGTGCCTGCAGCCAAGCGACCGCGAGTCGGCTACCCCAGAGGTACAGGTACGTCACCGGTGTTCCTTCTCTCCTGCCACCGGGGTTAGGCTGGCTCTTCAGAGTCCCCTCGCCGCAGCAATTCTCATCCGCCGGCTCTCGGAGTTTTAGTTTTACCTCGCGTTCTGCGCTCGGCGCGCGCAGCGTTCTACACGTGTCCGTGCACGCAATAAAACCTCACGTGTAATTAAACAAGCTCTCCGGGATGGCTCTGTCGCTGTTACCTGCTCCAGCCGCCTTTGATCATGCTCGGGCGTACAAGAAAATAATTTCTTCCAGGTAGAAAGCATTAACTCTGGATTGAAATAGCTCAACCATGTCAGGATTTTTTCCCCTCCCCTTTTCTGAATGCTGAGGAAAGGCAATCTCGCCCCTATGGAAACTTTTCTTGAGGAAAGGGAGGGGGTATTAAAGAACATTAAGAGGAAGGAAAGCAGTACAGGCAATGAAGTCCGTTATTTCTCTCACCAGATATTCAGAATCCATGTGATTAACGGCTGCCTGGGCATCACTATCATGGAGAAACATACAATGATCGGTGCAGGAGGGAGGCAAAGACGGAAGGAGTGGTGGTGGGGGGATGGCAGACATGAAATTGGATGCACCACGTCATCCCTGACAACATTTTAAAACCTACGGCTACAACTGGAAACGTCTTCATCAAGCTCCCCCAATTATAAAAACTGCCCATCAACTTTTGTGAGAACCTCCAGTGCTACAGCCATCGGACGTGAAGAGGAAGCGAGCGAGAATTCAACGAGATGCTGCGAGTCCGGGACGAGGACGGAAAGGAGGCGGAGGGGGGGGGCTGGGAGGAGGTGAACGGGCATGAGGAATGGAGGGGCCATCAAACGAAGGGAAGTCGAGCTCTGGCTTGCATACCACACTGTGAGGACGGTAACAGAAAGTACGTCCCTGTCGCTGTGTCGTGGTAATTAAAATCCTCTCTTCTGTTAATAATAAAAACCACTTCTACCCTCTTTCTCCCTAAAAGTCAAATGCCGTATTCTTCTTTCCCATCCATTCCCCTCATCATTCCTCACACCCTCCGGGAAATCCGTTCAGTTTTCGTAAAGAAAGGGACCACGAAAGCTATTCCGGGGCATGCAGCACTCTGGCCAATTCTGCAACAGTAACCAGCTCTCCTGGCCACGACACGTTACGGTCAACCAACCTCCAGCTTCGATACGCTGGCTGGTCAGAGGGATCACGGGGGATGACGTCATGACGTGCAGTAACCTCCTTCCATCCTGCGTACTGGGGTGGGGTTGCCAGAGCACTCGACCACTTCGCAAAAATATACGTTTACGCAGGAAAAAAAAAAACAAACGGCGCGTATCTCTCTGCGCACGCGCATAGTTTTGCTCAAGAAACACCTTGGGGCAGGATCGCCAACTTGGTTCAAGAACGACAAGCGGCGATGGCTGGCAGTGCTGGCCACCTCCATCCCCTCCCGCCCCATCCCAAGACAGCAGCTCCCCGCTCCACGTCCTCGCTCGCTGGCCGTGTGGGAACCGCACAGCTGAACTAAGCTCACCGCCCACCACGGTTTCCGCAGGCTGCCCGGGGATCAGATCTGCCCGGGCGTGCTGTTGCACACGCTGGCCTCTCCTCTCCAGCCTTACCCGACCCTTTCTCTTCTTTTTCAGATTCTCAATTCCTTTTCCTTTCTCTCGATGGGTTCCAGTCCTATTCTCTTTTACTTGCACATCTCTCATTTCTTCCGTGCTTTCGATCCCCACTCCACCAGGCCTGGCTTGTTTGTATCTCCATTTCATATAGTCTTAGGGTGTATAAAAAGTAGTTCATTTTTTGGTTGGAATGTTAGACCGCTTAATAAAAAAAACCTAAGCAATTAAACGGTTGGAATCTCGACACTTCGGTATTACATGTGGTCAGTGGCAATGAACCCAACCATTCGCAGCAAAGACTGCATTTACAATTTCTCCGTCTACGTTCATTTAGTTAACTAGTTTTGTGTTGTCCTGCAGAAGGGGCAATTGCGCGAAATGTTGACGTTTACTAATTTTTCCTTGGTCAAGTTCCTTTTACTCCAAGCAGCAGTCACGTGTCTGTTTTCGCAATTTCTCCTCAACCAACCTGTCGGGAAATACCCGATCTTCGTAAGATTTTGCCCATACGGACGAAAAGCTAAATAATAAATTTCGGTTGCAGGTGGTTGCGTCGGACAGTGTCAGCCCGGCTTATTTCAATTGCAACGTGACATGCACACAAAAACGGCTGCAATAACGCGCCCTCCCACCTAGCCCCGAAAAGTGCGCTAATTCATTAGACTTCCTCTAAAACAAACAAAACCTTAAACTCAGAAAATTCAATAGTTTAAAAATATTACAGCTCTCTATTTGAACGGGCCTCACGTTCATCTGGCTTTCAAGACACTATTCAGGCCACAGGGTCACAATGAAGAGTTGCGCCAACCCACGACACACAGACCGCCGGAATGAGAGGACTGGGTCAACCTGGTTGGGGAGCCGAGGAAGCTGATTAGAGGAAACTGTTTTTCCAATCACCACCGGCAGGTGAAGATCAAAGGTATCCGGCGCCTGAGCCATCCAGGAAACTCTGTCCATGATCCGGACTACGGATTGTCTCTGGTTCCAGCACGTGGATTTCGACGCAGCTGCACGGCGCGTGGATGAGAGAAATGCACTCTCTAAGAAACCACTAACCCCTTTTTACTGCGCACCCTTCAAATATAGACGTAAGTTTATTTCGTCTAAAGGAAATGCCACCTCTTTTTCACCGCTGGCAGAATTGGAATGTAAACCTGTTGTACAATGGCCAGACAGGGAAACTGCTTAAACAGACAAAAAGTACAGAGCTGAGCAAAATCCTAATAATCATACAAGATAGGATAAAAAGTAAAATTTGCATCATCTGGTCGTTTTCCATATAAAAGATTTCAGTAAAATGTGGATTTTATCGAGGAATGTCTCCCTGGAATGACTATCGAAATGATTAAACAGGCTAAAAATAATTGGCCCAAGGTAAAATAATACAACGGTAAAATGAGCGATAACATAAAATGCATACAGTGGAATGCAAAAACCAACTGCACATTGTCACCAAAATTATAACAGGGCAGGTTAGGGTGGACAAGGCATGACTGCTAGATGCAGAATAATCTAAACATTTGGGGGGGGGGGGAAGCGGTGCACTGCTGTCTAGGAACAGGGTAAAAGCACCTGATATCTCCAGTACCTTGCATCTGTAATGCTCGCGCGCACACACACACACAAATCCTTCTGTCTTCCCTCCCTGACTCTGCATGAACGACTGATAATCACTTCCTAAATGATGACACCTGAAAATAGTTTCACATACAGGATGTATCAGCTTTTGCTGCAGCTGTTCATGAGATTAAAATGGCTAAAGACCATAAGAACACAATTTCTACAGTGCAAAACATGTGCACGACATGGTGAAAACATCAACACTCCACAGCATCGGCGCAAAGCTACAATGTAACACTGGGAAAAAAATATACCTCATGACCATATACTTCACCAACATAGCAACCTGTGATTATTTTTTTTTAAAAAAGAGCAATCAACAGAAAAACAAACACATATATTTACCATCAGTAAGTCTCATATTTACAAAGTACAATACATGTTTAGAACCCTGATGAATTCAGGTGCAAAACTAGTCGATGAAGAGTTTTAGTTATTGCATGGGCGCAGGCTGATGTATTACCACGAGCCTGACGTGAAGGAGGCCTCCAACTGGGTGTCACAAATGCTGTGCAGAAGCCATATGAAGGACCAGAAAAAAGTGAGACGAATGGAGATGGAGGAGGACGCCAGATTGAGAAAATATACCTTGCTGTACTGGTGTCTATTTTCTGTAGCATGCCACTTGAAAGAAGCCAGAATAAATTAAGCTTCAATGCACGAGCACATAAATAAATAAATAAATACAGTGCACCAGCAAATAAATGACTTGCAGCTCTGACTAAACGGGTCTTGGCAAATTATTCAACAAAATCAAGGAACATAATTGGCAAACCAGACAATACCTACACAGATCCAACTTGAGATTTTTAACAAATAAACAAACAAAACCGAGATACTCAAGGAATTTCAAAAGGAAAATTTCACTTGAGACCTTTCATTACAAAACGTACACAGAAATACTTATAAGTTTGCACAACACTAAAGCCCCTGTGGACAGATTGTTGTCTCCCAGCTGCATCATTTTGTATAACATACTGCACTTTGTAAACTTAAACCTATCTCCATCCCTGAATACGATTGTCTGGTTCACAATGAGGCAAACGTGTTAAAGAAAGGCCGCCCTATTCAAGTTCTAATTTTAAAAATCTCTACAATTACTGTATTGCACGTTCATTTTGTAAAATACTTTTCATTCTAAAGTTTGATCGCCATGAAACTGCTTGACAAATAATTATGAGGATTATGTAAGAAATCAGAAACAGCTATTTTGTTTATACTGACAAATGCCACTTGCAAGTTCTAAATCTGTGCTCGGCTGCTCTGCTTGCATTTTTCTGAGATTCATCAAATTACACCTCTACAAAAGCAGATATACCCTCCACAAATCCTGTTCATCCCTATAGCAGACAAAACTTGTGTTAAGAATAAGTAAAGAACACCTAATGACAAAGGAAATATAATCAGCGTAGACTGAACTCCACCTTTCCTGCTTTCCCCTCACTTCTCACAGAAGCATTTTATTCTCTTTTAGTCGGGGTGTGGGTGGGGGGTGGGGGTGGGGTTACCCTTTAAAATAAAATGTTCCAGTCTCTACTTATTTCCCATAATATGATGGTTCTTCCGCAAAAAAAAAGAAGAAAAAAAAAGGGGGGGAGGTGTCTTCACAAGTAAACAGAAAGAACACAACACAGCTGACGATATGGTTAACGACAGCAATAAATTGCCTTTGGAAATGATTTTAAACAAAATATTGCACTTGTCATGGCCGATCTGAAGGTATAATAGCTCATACACTGCAGTAGTTGCCTCCCAAATGCTCAAACTGCAAGCCCCTCTTTCCTAACGTCCCTTCTTACCACAAAAAATAAATAAAACAAAAAGTAATGTCAATTCTGCACTCCTATTTCTTCGAATCTGTTTAGTTTTTGTAATCTGGTTTTTGTGCTGACATGCTGTCAAGTGAGACAGCAAAGACCAGAAGCAAGCCCAGAAGCCATCTGCAATGCCACTGACACTCTTAGCATCATAGTTATCACTGCCGGCTGTAATACCAACCCTCAGTTGGTCAGATCATACACTACTAGTTAATTCTGATGCTTTCGGCACAGTAACACAGACACACTCTAACCAGCTGGACTGAACACCGATCACAAAGTTGGTCAAATTGCGGTGTCCTAGGGACTGTGTAACTGTAAGTGAGTAATGCATCAGTAAATGGCAATACTGGCAGAAAACATAAGAGTTACTTATCGTCTGAAACAAAACGGGGACAAATCATCTGTAAGATCCAAAATGAACTCAACAATATGGCAAAAAAAGCAGGGCATATTGTCTTCATAAAAGTTTAAAGGTCATGGATTAGCCAGCACAAAGAAAAAATTGGATGGAAAAAAGATGGAGAATAAACCCTCATACTGATGACGAACTCAGATCATCTGACTCGCTGGTCAGTAGCAAAAGCAAATAAAAGCTGCTAAAAGCAACCAGACTGAAGAAAGACAAACTTGTTCTGATTTCAAATTAAAAGCAAAGAAAAAAATCACAAGGAATGAATTTCAAAGATTTTAAAACATTTCAAAATGGTGGTGGCGATATGTCTGTAACTCAGTTCTGTATGGCAACAACTGGGGTGGTGGTGGGGGCATGGGGTGGGTTGGTAAAAACAAAGGTTTACAGGCTGCAAGTGGGAGAAACAAGGAAGAGGGCTCCAATTAACACACATCTCAAACACATAACATCTGTCTTTTCTCTACCATAAATAACCCCAAGTCAGATATCTTACACTCTTTAAAAAAAATATTTTCATGTATTATCCTATCAACCCACCAACCAGCTCCAAAAAGCAAGCAAATAAATAAAACCCAGAAACAAATCAGGTCGAACCAGTCACGGCTCCTGAAAGACCCCTCTCTTCATCATGAGGTCCAACAGCTTATCCTCTTACCAGTCTTTCATTTTACTACAGGTGCAATTTATAAAAAAAATGATAAAACATGTGCCTGATAGCTGTTGGCCTGAAACGCCATCAGGCATCAGTCATGTGTAATACGACCTAAGCACAGTTGCACTGCCATCAAGTCACTGGACAAATCTCAGCAAAAATCCGAGACAGATGCAGGGCATAACTCTGGGTCGTCTGTACATATCTTGTAAACGCAGCAAAACCCAGAACTTGCCAATTTGTGAAAGGATGCAGCTGCCCACTGACCTAAAATCAAAGTAGATTTCTTCCTTCCACCCAGATAGCATTCTGTTTGCATGTCCATGTATTCTCTGGTGCTGCAAGATGAACTTCTCACCTGTGCAGATATTTAATTCCTTCTAAAATAGGCATGGGCAAATCTAGATCTACAGACAAATTGCTAACAATTCACCTGGAAAATGTCTTGCTAGTGGTTTTTGCACTTTAACAGGCATTAAAATTTGTTCCCTTTTCTGGCAAAAAAGCATTTCTGGCAACAAGCAATACAACATCTGTTGCCTGCATGGGCATACAATGTGAGATGACGTCACCTGTGTTCAGGCACCTGTAAAAAGTATTGGAGGTGATGTACATGCTTGTACGGACGCTCAAGCCTTGAGACAGTCACTTTTGACCAGTCTGGTATCTGGTATAATTGCAAGAATAACAGTGTAAATTGTCCACTCACTGTGCACCACAAATGCGAACAAGACAGCCTCAGTTTCAGGACTGCCTTGTCCATGACCTTGGGCATGAAAACATGGTTCAACCTGAAGAAGCTGGCAGTCAAGATTTGTAAGTCACAATCTTGCAAAAGGCCCTAACACAGCACTGCCATGCTTGAACTGCCTGCTCGATAAGCTACGTAGTCAAGTGTACGTACAAAGCGGCAGGGTGTGAGAGAACTGAAGAGATCAGTTAGCTCTTGGTGCAGGATGATGAGCTTTCACGGTTGTTGTTACCGTTGTCGTCTTGCCACTTATCAAGCGAGCGACGGCGGGCATTCATAAAGAAGTTGGCCACGGTGGTAACCTCCAGGCCTAACTGCTGGGCAATGGTCATCTGCATCTCTTTCGATGGACGCTTCGTCTCCTTGAAGATTGCATGCAAAGTGCGACGTTGGATGTCCGTGAAGACGAGCCGTGGCTTTTTTGGCGGCCTGTTCTCCTCGGGTTGTTTGTCTTGCTCGGACTCTTTTCGCTTGCACGCTGTAGGGAAAGAAGCAAAAAATGTACATAAATTAAATTCAACATCAATGCAAGATGAATCAAATCAGTTACTTTGTGCAAATTACCTTAATCGAGTCCCTGCACCATTTGGGAAAACTCTGAGTCACATGTAACAATGTTAGTTTGGTTATGTACTCTTCTGGCTTGGTGATCCTGAATAGTAGTTTAGAAATGTACTGTTAGATCTATATTTTATAGCAACCACTGTTAAACCTACTTTGACAGTATATTAAGGTCTTATAATTAATCAAACCACATTTTCAGTCCTTTTGTGTGCATTTATGTAGAGGAAGAGGGCAGTGATCTTGAATTGTATTTGTATGATTTGAAAACAAAAACAAAAAACAAAAACCACCCAGATGGAATCACTTTTTAAGTGACATTTAGTCAATTCTTTGTCATATTCTTAGTTACTTTCACAGACTAGGCTTTTATCTGAACTCCAAAAATATCAAAAAAGCCGAAGAATGAAAAATGAACAGCACAGATGGGGAGAAAAGGACACTTAAAACTGGAAACTCACATTGGAGGACCGTTGTTTTTCCCACAACAGCTCACCAAAGGTTTGCTGTTGCCTGAAAAACAACATGTCAACCAACGTTTGGATGATATGACCAAAGCAGGCATTTCTCAAGCAGAATTAAACAGAGAAACACAGCCAACCATGATCCTAGGTCGCTCATCAATTCTTTTAATGAACAATAACCAGGTTAGTTTCTTTTATCTCAAGTAATGCACCACATTCAAAACATTCCAAGCAATAATCTGCTAACTTTGGTTTATGTGCTACTTGATAATTCACTGGCTTTTAGAAAATGTCATCAACAAAGATGTCGGTTCATATGACATATGTCAGACTATTTCCTTAAATTCTGGTCTCTTCCCAACAGTCAAGCTGAGGGAGGTAAGTTATCTGGGGGAGGTGAGGGGTAACTGCCAACAGACCTGACTGTCTGGCATATTCTGACTTCTGTCACTAAAATTTATTAGTTTTCAAAATGAAATGTGGTCTTTAGATTATCTGAAACAGTCTTTCTAAAGCCTTTTAAGGAATCAACAGTTTCTTTCTATGCAAGTGATAGGTGTGAAGAAGCACATCTATATCTGCATGGACAGAATGCTATTACTAAAGAGACTTCTCTAACTAAATCATAACAGCAGACTGACTAAAAAAAAAAAAACTTAAACTTTCTGCACAGTCATGAGCTATTATTTATGATGAAGGGTTTCCTTCTGCTGTCTTATGAAGACTGTAAACAGTGACGTGAATTTGCTGCAACAAAAACCAAGCGTGCCAATGAATTGCTCTCCAGACTTGGAACCACCATAGACATGTTGCCTACATGTGCAATGACATTCGAAATGGCAACAGGAGCTGTAGCAGCAAAGCACACCACAAACACAGTGGCACACACAGTGTCTCAACTCACCGCTGCACAAAAAACCTCAGTTCTACATAGACATCCCTCAAGTGGCTCTAAGCTGCTATGACCAACAAAACTAAAAAAGCTACTAGGCATATAAACAGATAAAAATGAAAACCAAAAACTCATAAAGTGCAGTGAAATTTTGATCAAAGCTATCCCATCTGCATGGCAGAATCAACTATTTTTCCAAAACAAAATGTATAAAACAAAAACAACACAAGAAAATGAATTTTGATTTCTGCATAAAATATAAGCTGTGTTTAATACTCAACCTTGTCAAATAAATTTCTTGGCTGAAAGCAAAAGTAAAATAATTTATCCTGTTCTGCCAAGCCTGAGGCTGAGGGAACTGTCTAGCTGAACTGGTTTCCATGGGCATTCTGTGAGCAAGGACAATGTGGGGGTAACTCCAGTTACTTCCTCGACTCACCTTCGGGCATGTAGCCTTGCTGCCCGTAGCCTGATTTGGTGGGAGAGGAGGGTTTGAAAGCGGAACCTGTGGGTCAAACAGAAGAGGTCGCCTTAGCAACAGATGTGGCATTCTAATCAGCATGGGTTCTATGTTTTATTCTTCTTTTAAGTTTACTACTGAGCATAAAGTAGAGTAGTAACACCTATTGGATACACAGGGCTTTATTCAGCCACTTTGGTGGTAGGTCGAGAAAATGACTAAATATTTCTATGGATGATAGGTCTAGAATATTAACATTGGCCAAGCAGGAAATAATAATATAACTTAAATTTCATTCAGATCAATTTCATGGATAAGCACTTCACTGCTCTCCACTAGGACAAGTATGCAAACACGATTTCAAGAAAAAATTATTTCTGACAGGCTAAAGGACGAACAGAAAATGCAGCCATATGCTCAGAAATACAGTCACATTAACAGGTTATATACTAAGCAAATAGTTCACTGGGCACCTCTGACAAAATTCTCCAAAAGAGCATTTTCTGTAATGAAACTTGATTAATTTACATATGAAAACATGTTCCTGAGACAATCTTTTGTACTTTGGATACATCTGTCATTGTTGTCACTACCTGCCAAGTTTAAAGTTTTTAAATATCTAGCTGCAGGTTAATACACTCCGTTTCATTGGCTGCACAACACAGCACTGCTACAAAAACACAACATTACCCAGCAATCAACATTATTTCTTTATTTATTGGGGAAAGTTCAGCTATTGGGATAAATCAACATTAGGACCTCACATTGACGCTCCTTTCATGGCAGACACTAGAAGAAATCAACAAAGCTCTGTTGTCATTATAACTCTACCATGAAACAGAATTGCTGGCCTCACAATAAACAGAGATCTGGAATCAAGGTTTGGCCTATTTCTGGCAGAAGCACTTTCATCAAGTCTCTGGATCGAGAAGGGGAGAAAAAAAAATTGATGCCAGCATATAAATGGAATCCTACTAACATACTTAATTCAAAGCAAAACTGATCAAAATATTTCAGACTATGTAACTACAATATAAATCTTAAATGTGCATTTTGGTGATACAACCAAACAATAAACAAAATACTGTATTGAAAAGAAAAAAAGCCAGGCAGGGAAAGACTAGGAACAGGGACCAAGCAAATAATAGCTGAACAAACTCAAGATACAAGATCGCATCATGCACAGATACTGAGGCACAATAACAGATGCTTATCATTCACAGCAACTTGTGTACAATCAAAATAATAATGCAGGATAAAAATTAGTCTGTGTTCTTCACCTACATGTACAGCACAGGGCAAAAAAAAGACAGGAATTGGCTGCGCAAATGTATATGTGAAGGTACACTTGATATTTCACTGACATTTCGATATTTTCACAGTATGTGTGTTGCTGTGTATGCTGAAAATCACACGTGTTTTATGTACAACTTTAAATGAGGAAGTGAGATCTTATGGTCTGCATAACAATTCCATATGGCAGTGCTGGTTACCCTGGAATGTATTTTCAGAATATAGACCCTACAAGTACCCCCATAGCTTTCTCTTGTGTACAGAAAATTTTCTGTACAGACTGCATTATATTGTGAAAAGATTACCAGTCTGCAAAGCAAATCTGGTGATAATGAAGTCGACAGGCTGATAATAACACGCTATATCCTGTTGAAAATACTGGCACTTTTCATTAAAGATGGGCGAACTCTGTTACACATCAAGTTTTTGAAAACCCCAAGTACAAAACAGAAATCGTCAAATCAACAAGACAGTCATAATAAACTTTTCTCTCCACCACCCCTCTCCCGTCCGTTCAGCCCTAAGCATGCAAAGACTGACACTTTTAATGACAAATCACACAGAAGGTCAAACTAGATCCTCTTTTGTCAAGGGCCGATAAGAACTTTTATTGGAAACTCTGATCCTGCACCAATCAAAATTATAATCCTTTAAAAAAAAACTATCTTTAAAGCCATCTACACCCTTATCTACCCACTATGGGCAGAAATGAAATCTCCCAACCCAAGGCAAAGGGAAGCCATCTACATGGGACAAAACTCCCCTTTTGAGCTGGAGATAACCTTAACACCTGGGAGAAGAATTCTTTCTGTACCTCCCTTGGGCTGAGTGGTTAGTGTACTGGCCTCTGAACCCAAAGGGGTCAGAGGGCAAGCTGATGGGCATGTTGACCCACAGAAAAGTGGGGGTCTCATACACCCCTACGACCTAAAAACAGGTCAGGACACAACCTTTACTTTTACCTCCCTTAACAACTGCATACACATCAGAGTTGGGTGCAAAATTTGTCCGCACTCTAATAACCCAGCATTCCAGCAACAGAGATGAAGACTGGATAGGACTGTAATATTCTATCCACTATCTTATTCCTTTAAGAGCTAGTCCACATGTCCTCAAGGCCAAACTATTTTACTAAGACTTGAATCTGATGATAATTTTTTTCCTCAGTATGGTGATCTTTCTTTCTCGTAGTATTTGTTTTCTTTCTTTCGAAGGTGTATATTCAACATAGAAGATGTCTGAATGTGTTTTATTTCGTGAGGTAAGGACTTCAGTGTTTGGAAAATATAATCAAATACATACAGAAAGGACTAATGAATCAGCAGCTGAAAGATATGAATGAATGAAAGAAAGAAGTGAATAAATGGATGAAATAAGGGAACAAATGAATGAATGAACATTGTCCAATATTATAATAAATCACCAGCCCCAGAATTATCATCATCCTGACAACCCATATGCAGCTGTGTCTAGCAGATTCATGTTATAATTATCAGAGCTGATGGACACAGCCACACTCAGTGTAGAAGCATTCTAATTAACAACTGCCAGTTTAATGTAGACTCCTCATCCCATCCACCCCTCTCATTGGGCGTCAGCTGTCACAGCTGAATGCTGAATTCCCATGGCAACCACAAGGAGACAAAAACACCTCCTAATGCCCCTTCCCCGTCCCCTACCCCCCTGCACGCACTGGCTTTCCCCAAGGGTTCTCAGCAGCTCAGCTGATGCTGGCTGACAGTACCACAGCATGCTAGAGGGTTACCAAGCATCCCAAAATACCACAGTTTGCTATTACTGTGCTGTGACTGGTACGCATTAGGGGGGTGGGAAGTCACTGTAGCTTTACATCACTGTAGTATTACATCACAAACCACAGTAAACCAAAGCAAAATTATTGTAAATAATCTACATTTGACATGACATTTTGGTATTTTCTACATTATCCAGCTTCACCAGTCTGTTAGAAAGATTCTATGGCCAATACTTGGTGTGTGACGTCTATACAAAGCTGTACTAACATCCTTGGTTCTTGGGAGCTTAGGTCAGAGCAAATGATTGTGGTAAGCAGACAGCATTCTTATTGTCCCAGTTTCATCCAAAAGGACTGTAAATTTTGTTTTTAATTTTTTTACAGTTTAGCTGCTGTAATCAACCTTAATAACTCAACACAGTTCCGACTCCCCAACAATTTTGGTGCAACGGGTTTAGTTCTACATCTAAAGGTTATTGCACATTAGCGTCAACCAGCTAGATGTAGCATGACATTGTGACTCCTTGCGGCATGGATTTCTCAATTAACATTTGCAGTACGTCACATTTTGCTCTCTGTAGGTGTCACCAGACTTTTTCAAACATGGAATAGAAGTATCGCTGTCCCTCAGACCACCCCATATGCTAGCAAGTCCACATGACGCCTGGATACAGCCTCTCCACCTGACGATAAACTGCTGCTTGACGCTGTTGTTGCGTGGCCATAAAAGACTTCTGCCACTTACGTCACAAGTTGCGCGTTTGAAGCAGGGATATTTAAGACTCATGCGCCCACTGCGCCATCAACCTCGTGTAACTGATCAACAAATGTACAGTACAAATAAGTGTCATTACAACCAATAAAGCAAAGAATGTGTTTGTGTGTGTTTATGTGTGTGTGAGAGAGGTGTCAGAAAAACGACAGTAGAGAACTCATACTGACGCTGTGACAAGAAGCGACTGAGGGAGAAATCTAATTTTGTGGAACACAACCCTCTTAGTAAGCCGCTAATATGGCAACATAAATCTTGGGCCCAGGGGGTTGTCACCCCTGCTGCTTCCCTCGTCAGTACAGTCGGATGCAAACACACACACACACACGCGCGCACGCACAACCCGGGTTGGATTCCCACTTGGTTGGAGGGTTAGATGTCAGGCAGTCCAGGACGAAAAATAAAAGCTAAAAGAACTTGTAACAGGAGCGCGGGGGAGTGAAAATGGTCCCTTGGTAAAGTGTGTCCCTCCTCCTTATACCCCCTCCTCCTCTGACCCTCCACAAGACCACCACTCTGTCCTGCCAGCTGGTGGCGGTCTCACGCCAGAGACAAGAGCAAACAGCCTGTTCACCATTTACTGTTTACCTCCCTGCTCTTCTGCGACACACAGATCTGAAATTACGCGTACCCCTCCCGGGACCATGGGATACAGCTGACAGCAGAAGGAAGGAGAGGGGCGGGGAGCAAACTTTACATGGGGGATGGGGGAGCCGGGAAGGAAACAAGAAGGGAGAGAAGGACGAGGCTGAACCATCGTCAACAAAACAAAACTGACGAAGATGACAAAGAAAAAAGACGGCGAAGAATTGTAAATCACACTCGCGACAACAAACAGAATTTTAAACATCCCTCGCAGGTCACAATGCAAAGCATGATGGCACGCAGGATGACACAAAAGTAGGAGTTCGCTTTTTTTTTTAAGCTGCCGAAAGAACAGGCAGCCCGCGGATAATTTTTTAGAGGGGATGGGGAGGGTGGGTATGTCGGTGTGAACCAACTTGCCGAACGAATAATCCGGCCTCCACCAGCGCGCCTTCAAGAACTTCATTAGGTGCCAAGACAAGAAAATCTGCTGTCAACCTCTCATGCAGAAAGGAGGGGACAACTCTGACACACGATGCACGCTGAGAGAATTAAAATTATTCTCTGATGAGTTTTGGTCACAGCAGGAAAACATGCTCGCCGAACAGAAACAAGCTGGCACATTAGCAAGTCCTTTGGAGACAGAGAGGGTCCGCGTCGTTAGGACAGCCAAGTGCACGATGGGAAAACAGAAATGAGTTCCATTTGAGAAGCGCTGCCATTCCATAGAGAAAAGACGAACAGATGAGCAGACGCTCTCTCTCTCTCTGAAAATAGCCTCCTGCCATAATTGTCTCCCGCCTTTCTCTCTGCTCTAAGCTGCAGCAATACGGAACCCATCAGATATGAGCTATGTAGCGGCCTTTTTGACAGCTTCAGCATGAAGCCAAGGACAGGAAGCTGTTGGAAGAAAACGAATAAAGGAATCGGCGGAGACAAATGCCACGGGTCTGGCACAGCTTCAAAGCTGCGTATTACTGCTTTTTTTTTTTTTTTTTGAAATTCGCTCACACTCGCTATTGCCTTTATTGCTGAGCTCTTAACGAGGATGAAGAACCCGCTGAGGCCCTTTTCTCTGCCGCTTGCCTTGCGAGTTGTCTTCCCTTCCTTTTATTTTGCAGGTCCGCGTGCGGCCCATGAAAGGGCGGCACTGATTGAGGGCCAGGCCACCGGTGCTGCTGTGAACGTGCTTCTCCTACAGCCCACCGATGCCTTCCGAGCAATGGATTGTAATAACAGAGTTGCGGAAACTCTGAATGACTCCTAGTTAAGAAAGGTCTAGCACGAGGGGAGCAGGGGAGAGAAGCACCACGGGAGGACTTCATATCCCGGGAAATATTTTTGAAATAGAGTATTCTTCACACAAACCTGACAAGATGGAAAGGGTGCGAAAGCTGGTAATATAACTCTTACGATTTTTGTATGGAGAATCGCAAAACACTAGCAAATAGTTAAAACTCAAGAGCATCGATCCAGCAGCTTTCTCGGGTCAGAAATTGTCAATAGGGTTAAAACTATAACACGACAGTGGTGCGCACTATTGAACAAAGATAAACCGGTGAAAAAACTGCACTGAAACTATCACTCGTGATTACGATCCTCTCAAAAGCAGAAGAAAAAAAATCCAGAATGTGCCGGACCCTTAGGGACTTCAGAACTCTTTCAATCCGTGACGTCACAACCTACCTTCGCTCGGCATCCTTGCATTTGTAATACCCGCGTCTGCAGCCACACCCACTCTGTCCATGCTACATACTGGGGGAAGCGGATGGTCGAGTACTTAGAGCGCTGGTCTCTAAACTCGAAGGCGCTGGTTCCATACCCGTGTGCCGCACCAAATTTCCCACCAATTCACTCAGCTGGGAATTCGGTAACTGGCCTTGTCAGAGACCGTAAGGCAGCGAGGGAGAGATGGGGACCATCACCATGCTGGCCCATTGAAAAGTGGGGGTGGGGGCTCATACACGCTCACTCACCTACGATCTAAAGATCACCGGACAACCTTTAACTTTACCATACATCATGTCTTGTGCAGGGATTGATAAGAAGAGAGGTGAAGGAGAGGCAGGCTAACAGAGATAACGGAAACGCTGTGGAGAAATAACGGCCTTCAATCAATCAATGGCGTACACTAACAACAACCAGCGGTAGACCGAAAGAAGGTAGATGTGAAATGAAGCGAAAATGAAGACCCAGCATTCCCCACCCCAATCTCTTTTTCATACCGCATTTCTTTCTTTCTTTCTCTCTCGCGCACACACACACACACCTCGTCTTCTTGGTGTATATTACCGACACACAGCACCATTTTTAAACAGCCACCTCTACTTTCCTCGTTACACTCCTCCATCCTCTCCACCATTCATTCCTAGATTTTTCCACAAGTGTGAACGCAGATCGGGCAAGACGAGGTGACCGCACGACCGGCGCAGTTCTCATCTTGTCGAACCTCCATAGCAGACGCAACAAGATGACTATCTCCTACGTAGTTCTCATAATGGTAGTCAGGCAAACTGTTGTTCACTAACAAAATACTGTACACAAACGGCTGCTTCGTCTGTCGTGTTTTCGCTAAACTACACGAAAGAGACCAGCAACAGGGTCGTAGGGTACGGGCGCTCTTACTGTCTGTCCATACGCAGAACGCATGTCAAATACACAGGGCGAACGGGCCTCGTGATCGCTATTAAGATCGCAAGAGCCGACACGGTCATGCGACCCAACCCATTTATTTGATCAATGTATCCAACATAGCAGATTTAACGAAATGTTCGATTTGTTTGCTTAAGACAGGAAAACATTCGGAAGAAGCCTGACGTTTAGTTTTTTTAATATCCCAAGTGCATCTGAACAATACACATATTTTGGGCTTCATACCTCTAGCCTTTCTTCTCTACGCGCTAACGTAGCTTACGCCACAGTAGTAACTGAAGGAATCAGGAACCTTCCTCCTCCCCCCATATCACAGTAGCGTTATTCTATACCAGTAATTTTGTTTTGGGGGAAGGGGCTCAGCTTGACAAGCGAGCGACAAAGGTCATGGGCAGATAACATTTCCAAGCGATCGGCACGCGACAATAGCCCGGGGGATAAAAAAGAAAAGCCCAGCAAACAAAAGATGAAGATGCTGAATGGTGGGGTGGATAGGAAGAGGGCAAGGACGTTTATTTTTAAGGCTGGGGAGGACCTGACATAAAAACCCGCAAGACTTATCTCTCGCATCTGGCCACACGCCGCTCTAGAAGAGGCGGCCTTCACACCAAGCGACGCATGGCTTCCCTCTGACAAAGGGTGGCCTCCGCTGAGGCACTAGAGAAACGCAATGCTTGTCACTGGGCACAAAGAGGACAGGACCTGGGAGGACGGTCATGGTGAGACGAGACATGAGACAGCGCGCTGAAAAAGATCAAATAGCGATTTTCGACGGCAGGTTTCTGAAGCAGGTTTTCAGCAGTACAATAATGCACAGTGAAGTTTTCAAGCGATTCAAGGTTCAGACCTGTACACAGGAGCGTACGAGTCTCGTTGGTACTGAACCTCAGAAGCGTTGTTTTATCACAGAATCTAATAAACGCGGACAACATATAACGCAGCCTTCTTCACATCTCCACTTTAAAACTACAGTTTTCCAACTAACGACGATCACTGTGGCTTGTGGCAGTAAGCATGGTGTGTCAATACCTAGCAGATTTTTGAGATAAACTTGAAACAGTAAGCAGCTCTTAAACGGAGTGGAATATTCGTTAAAACAATCCCCCAGCTCGCAGCAGGCTCTGGTATCGGTGTCACAGTGTTAATCACATCCTCTCTTGCTGCCAGACCGCCTCGGTGGTCTAGTGGTTAAGGCGTTCGCTTCCGAGGCGGGAGGTCGGTGGTTCGCAGTCATACATAAGACTTAAAAATTGGCAATCTAGTAGCTGCCCTGCCAGACGCCTGGCACTACAGGGAACAGTACTAGGACTGGTTGGCCCGGTATCAGAATAATGTGACTGGGTGACACTGAGGCCCGTGTTGCGCCATCAGTCCCACGTGTGGC
>SMGT01004167.1:226406-260789 GCA_004794575.1 Lanistes nyassanus
AGTACTAGGACTGGTTGGCCCGGTATCAGTATAATGTGACTGGGTGGCACTGAGGCCCATGTTGCGCCATCAGTCCCACGTGTGGCAGCACGTAAACTTTGTCTAAGCAACACCGTCCTGATATGCACATAGTTTGCGGCTGGACGTTAAGCACCAATCCCCCCCCCCTCTCTTACTGCCATTGTCAACTGGTACACATCTGCAACTGCTGCATCTTTACTGGGTGCTGATCTCCGCTGCCACAAGCCGTCTGGTTTTTTTTTCAATGGATCTACATTGTAACCTTTCACCACTTTCCTCTGGCGGCAATCCATCGTTTATCCCTTATCATCCTTTGGTCTCTTTTGGTGGTCACCTAGTACGTGCTAGTACTAGTACTATTCCACACACGCAGCTAGTTACAACAGATTTCACCACTGCATACAGGTGATGAAATTTAAAGCAGGAGTTGACACAGTGGCGACACCTGTACCTGAATGCTGCAGGCAATTAAATAGCTGTCGTTGGAACTACGTGTCGTGGTGCGACATCTTTTAAGCCCATGCCGTGGCACAAAAGATTTAAGCCGGAGTGCTGTTAGCCCACAGGTCTCAAATTTGTGCACATCCGTGCATAAGAAACGACGGACGGAGGAACAGCAAGGAAGGAGGGGTGGGTGACAGAGATAAGGACCTAAGACCAAATACCTGTCTTCAGTTGGAAGCCATTTTAATTTCATCCACCTCGGCCGTCCATTTACGATTATCTTTCAGAACAGAAGCTGGAACGCCTGCGCTAAACAGTCTGGACAGCAAAGTTAACGGCGGCACAGGCTGGCGCAATGGCCCCATTCAGTCCCAGTGAATAGCCAGAGAATGGAGCTGCCTGGCCAGGCTCTGTGCGACATCAGTGCGAAAGAGCCACTTGTTTCCTCCCATGTTTCAGTCTTTCCATTAGGCTGGAGTCGCAAGGTTTGATAAACATATTCACAACACACAAAAGTGACTCCAGCTCACTGCGTGTGTGAGTGCGTGCGTGCATGCCTGGGTAGGTGCGTGGGTGGATGCACGGATGCAAGCAGGCCTAGCGTAAAGGAGGACCACCAGTTTTTGTCCACTCTAGAAACACGAGCACAAAGAAACCTCGTGTCAGACGGTGAAGTTCTCATCCGCTCCCCTTTGTTAAGCGAATCTCTTTTCGTTGTTGTTCGAAACAAATACAGAAACATGGGAAAATTCTGTAGCCAACTGCCTCCACTTTCTCGTCCACCACAAAGCGTACAATCGCGAGTTAAAAAAAAAAAGTTTGGGCTGCGATTTCTGGGATCTTATTTCACCTCTGTGGTTTTCGACGTCGTAATCTACCTTTATTTTTAACCGCCGACTCTTGCGTGCGGACATACACAGAACTCCTCCATTCTTTCCCGTCTCTGGCCATGGTCAGTCACAAAATGATGTGAGAGACGGGCGTTCCGAGGATTTCGTCTGCAGCACCAATGGATATTTTTTTTTAAAAAACTTGAAGTGGTCGCGGCTCTAGTAAGCTATTGCGTGTCCAAGCGGACCGTTTTTCTGAAGCTGGCGCCGTTCAGGACGCTAAGAGAGAAAGACAAGAAACAGCCAAAGGACCCCCCCCCCCAAGAGTCGTCCCTCTTGTATCGTGGAGAACAGTCATAAATCAAGGTCATTTCCAACGTCAATTACTCACGTCACACCACCCCAAAAGCCCCCCACACCTCCCCGCTCCTTCGTCCGAGGCAGAGGCCGGTGTGCTGCGGCAACCGCTGACGCCAATAAAACCCTGCAAGTCCGTCTCGCGCTGAGCCCTGCGGCATATTCCATCATCAATTGAAAAAGTTTCCTCAACAGGACCTGTCACAATGAATGAACACCGCGCAAAGGGCGAGGGAGGAGGGGCAAGTTGGTCCTCCACCAGCATCAGCCTGCCTCTCTGATGTTTCCCTGGACGATGATGTAGGTGCGCGGACACAATGTGGACGCAGGAGCTGGCCGAGAGAAACACGGGGGCGAGGGGGAAGACTCTGGTAACGTCCTCACCCAGCCCTCCACTTACCGGGCCAAGACAGGAAAACTCCATTTGGGCTGAATTCATCGTAAAGGCCCCGGCTTGGGAAGCATACGATGCAGGATGCTGGGTGGCCGGACTGAAGGAGGGATGCTGGGAACCCAGCGAGACGGCAGCACCCTCGCGACTAGTTATGGCCAAGTCATTGGTCCGGGCCGACCTAACGGCACGCAGTGAGATGTCAGGACAGAGGTTTTCACTCCCGATCTCTTTCCAGCAGCCACCGCGTCGCGGCTTTTCCAGCCGAGAATATGACAAGCCAGGTGCCCATAACTCTGCACCGCCCGTCCACGTGATTAATGGGGCAACATGGCGAAGGGCACACCACTCTAAGTTCGTCACGCGCTCGTAGGAGCTTCCAGCAAGCTGGCGGACCGACGTGACGGTGGCGAGATAACGAGCTTCAGACCCTCGACACTGTAACACCGGTACACAGAATATAAAACATTGGTATCGAACTGAAATCTGCTCACTACATTTCTGTCCACTACAGTACTGCTGCCAGTTTTAGGAGCACTTATGTGGAGATGAGCGTTTGCAGGAGGTAAATCACAAGAGCATACAGTCAATAATGCCCGTCTGAAAGTATGAACGTAATCAACCGTAACATTCTATGTAGGGCCTGCAATCCCACGTGACTTGCCTGCTTTGGGTGTTCATCAAAATGATCCCATTTGGTCAAGTGCGACATCTCTCTGACACATTTCTTAAATACAAGCGTGGCTGAAGACCCATGACACCACTCCCTAGCTTTTTTGCTACTCTCGCATGGAGGATACCACGTCGGACTTGAAAGAACGGAAGAATCCACAGTCATTATGCTGCAACTGCGCAAAGACGGCGTGTAGATACATACGGAAATCTGAGAAATCTGAAAAAAGGGGTGCATGAATTTTTCAACAAAACGGGGTACCAGAAAGTGGTGCCAATTGTTGGAAAGGGGCGAAAAAACCAACACAGGACACAGCGCTTAGGTTCGTTTTTCTGAGACTATTTTTGTCCCCGCAAGCTTTGCCTACACATCTCCCGTGTTTGCGTCTGCAATCGAACTCGCCCCCGCTCAGGTCAGACTTCTAATTCAAGCGGTCTTCATCAAACGGTGCAAAGGGACAACAGTGTCAGGCATCGTCAAGGGTTGCAACCCCTTGGTATCCTGTGAGCTTTGCATGAAGAAGTGGGGGGAGGAATCGGTGAAGGAGAAGGGGGAGTGAGGATCGTGCCTCTGGGGGTTGTGGAAGGTGGAAAGGGTTGAGCACCGTACTGCCTCTGGTGGTCACAGCTTCACAATCATTGCGAGCCAGTTTTCTGTCAGTTTCTCGCCCGATATTTGTTTCGGTAGCGACAACAGCCGTGAGCTTGTGAATAGGTCTAATTGCCCAGCGGGCTCGACGAGTTGCAGACTTACAGGGGCTGAACTCCCCTCCTACACCTTCCCCCTCAAATATAAAGAAAGAACATAAACGATGATATCCTCTAAATGGAAATCCCTCTTGCAAGTTGGCACATCCGCAGGCTTTTTAATTCAATCTTCACTCCTTCCTGTACGTTTCATCAACATTTTTTAAACCAAGTTATTCTACACAGGAAACAGACACGGAGCTCTGCTTCATTGTAGTAGGTTTCTGCATCAGGCTAGTCACTCGCTACCACCACCCTCCCAATTTTTGAAAAGATTCCGTTTTGCAAATTTCCATTCACTTAATCACGTTGTTAATGCACCTTTTCTTTTCGCGACTTAAGCCATTGTCTGCAATATTACAAGCCCAGCTTCTTTTGTTCAAGGAACAGCAATCCCATCTTCGTCTTAATTTGCCTTGCGGCCACCGCCTGGCTGGCCGGATCCAACAGTTTCCCAGCATGCCCAGCACTCAACAGCCATGTTTGCACAGTGGCGCCGCTTTGCGGCCGCTTTCCAAAGAGGAAGCTGTCCTTTTTACTGTTCAGAAATCTCCACCAAGATTCTGCCAGTCAACCGTTCCCATTCTGAAGGCCCCCCCCCCCCAACACACACCACCCCTGAAGTGAGGATGGGGAGTGAAGCGATGGGGTGGGAACGAAGGGGGGAAAATGTAATTCTCCGGACACCGCCCAAAGTAACTCATCATCGTAGTGCACGCGCGTGCGCGCTGAAATCGCATGCCACGCTGGGTACCAATGCGAGCACAAAAGAATGAGATACTGTAGTCTTCGCGATAAACAACTCTGCTTTATGAAAAGCTATGTATTTGCACGAACACCTCCCTTTTTTCCTAACACCGCAAACAAAAGCGTAAAAAATACCGTTCGTGCATAAAAGGGGGCGACCCTACCCCCACCCCTCGCATTCCCTTTTCACTCATTATATAAATAATTGTTCTACGTCAGAATTAGCTCTGGCACTCAATTCAGGCTCATTACAATTTAAATCCTTTACAACCGGATACATTTTTATACAAAAAGAAAGGAAGACAATGTTTTTTTTAAAAAATCCCTTACTCGAGCTGCCAGTTTCTAAAGCGCAATGGATTCTAGGTGATAATTTTCTTTTTACAAGGAGCGAGAGAGCTCCCCACCACCTGCGTTATAGCGAGGCGGGCGGGCGGGCGATTTCCATGGCAATTCCAGACGCTGCGTCGTGTTGACACAGCTTCCAGGGCCCGACCGTGCTAATGCATGCTGGGCTTTGTCTCTCCGGCACAGATATTTATCAGGCCATCAGCCTGCGATACGTCCACCTTCCTGCCGCTCTCGTGCCGCACAAGGTCCGCGTTGCCGCTGTCGCTTGGGTCGGCGCTTTCCGGCGCGACAAGGCTGACAGGCGAAATAGAGGGAGCGAGTGAGAGTGAGAGAAAGAGAGAATGCACGTCTGATCCGAATCCTATGTTGAAAAACGATGACAGTGTTTGTGGAAGTTTGTAAACAGACCACAGTGTACATGTCCTTTTATTTACAACTAAAATCTCTGGACCCGAACAATGTCTTCAAGGCAGAAACAAATGTGCTGTTACTACTTTGCGTCTCTACTGGGGCCGGGTGGATGGGTGGGTGGATTCGTGGTGGGGTGTACTGGCTTTAAGCCCAGGGAAACATCACAGCTACAATCCAGGGCTGGCTTGCATGAGCGTTCTTTTCTCCTGTTCATTCGTAAAGGTGTACATAAAAAACAGGGCGAATGGGCCTGACGACCACCCTTATGACTCAAAGAGCGACTACGAACGCGTTCTTTTCTCCTGTTCGCACGTAAAGGTACATGTAGCACACAGAGTACATGGGCCTTACGAACACTTTTATAACCGGAAGAGCAGCTACAAACGTTCATGAAGGCCACCCCTGGACTGTAGCGGTCGTGGTGTTTTCAGTTCAACCAACAAGCACTAAGCGCGGGTTAGGAACTGATGGGCAGAGGTTTTGTCACATCTATCGAATTTGTTCATAAGCTAAGGAAATTAGTATGAAACTCAAAATCAATAATCATTTTTAAGGTATGATATTCTTCTCTTTCAAAAAGTATTCGTGGATAGATGTGTACTATGCCTTTGCTACTCAGCTAGTGTTGATTCCTATATATAGGGTTACTTATCAACAATCGCGTGGTTTACCTACACATTTTGCAGCTTTCATAAAAAATTACCTACTGAATTGTCGGTTTATTATGACCTTTCCTACCTTCCTTGTATGGTCGCTCTTATCCAATGAAAGATTATCGTCGTGTAAAAAAAAAAAAACTCGGTCCCGCCCTTTCCCAGCAGAGGAGACACAAAACTGCAGACTAATTCGTCCTTGCGTCACCTGGTCCGTGCAACCGGACCCGTTTCTGGTGCCAGAGCCCGGCTTGAGTCCTCTGTCACAGCGGGGGTCTTTATCATCAACTGCACTATCGGGCCGCCGGCAAGTCTGCGATTCCCACCGACTTGGGGAACACATGTTGGGCCTACCAAGTGCGCTGCGTATGCACATGCCGCTCGATCTATCCTGCGGCATATTTAAATGCAACACCTACCGAACTCCGCGATTTGAGTAGGTAATCCGTTCTCTTCGGGTACGTCGGTAGATCAGAACATGGCTTTACCGACCACACGATTCCTTCACTTACTGACACGGACAGTTACTACATTTTGGAAACGTTTTTGTCTGATAATGCCGTCTTGCAGTGCATTAACAAGAAAAGCAAAAAGAGTTTCTTTTAACTAAGCGTTTACGGAATTTTCTTTCATGTTCATCCTTTATGCTTCTGTGCGAGCCCTGCGGTTAGAAAGCATTCTCGGGCAGAGATTAAGAATTATATTGATCCTTCGTCAGCACATGCCCAGCCAGTCGGAAGCCAGTCAACTCGCACCTGTCAGCCGATCAGTAAGGCCCTTAATTAATAAACCTGAGTAATGTGGGTCCTACTTCGCCGAACCTGGCCGTACACTACAGACGTGACAGCAGCAACACGAAGGGCAGTGTGTAGTGCAAACTGAGTTACACATGAACAAGGCTGGTCCCCACTTCGGGGGGGTGTTGCTTACTATTGTAACAGAGGTCAGAGGAAGAAGCAGTGGCCATCCCACCCATCTTTGATTCCAGTCTCCCGCACTGGACTGTAACAAAAAAGAAAGTGTGTTTAGCTCGCGTGGGACAACGCGCCCTGCACTGTAAAGCACTGCCCATTTTATAAGCATGCACGTGAACGAACTGTTTACTCAACCATCTCACAGCTCCTCCTATAACCTACAAACACCAAGCTCGGGGTGAGGACCCTCTTTTAAAACTCTCAAACCCGTCAAAATTCTCATACTGGCATTATTAACCAGTACTCTTTCCATGTTGGTTTCGAGGGAAAAAAAAGCAAATTTAGTACGCAATCATATTTCACAAATGTTTTAGCTCCCGCCAGTGAGCATCCAAACTGTAAAGAGTTGAAGCACAACACGAGGGAGGGAGGGGAGTTTTTGAGGACGAAGGGTGGACACCAAAACAGACATAACCCAGACAGGTTTTCCTTGTCAGCGCCTTATTTACTGTGTGGCTCCTATAAACCAAAGCTGCTATCCTGCCTGTTAGGATCGTAATAGGGGCTTCACAAGAAATTCGCGCGATGGTCTTTACTGCCCAGTTCTACTCTCCCTTCGGCCTGGCGTGGCCGCGCGCGCTATCCCATCCATCCTGTCAGTGTCGATGCATAATTAATGCTAACAGCGCTGTAAGTTCTCTTTGATGGCAGGCTTGAAGGAAAAGGCTGCTTGCATCCAAACTCTGTTGATCCATTTCTCAACTTTTTCTTCTCTAGGAGGGTTTTTAAAGTTGGAGTGGGTTATGAGAAGGGGTGGGGGGAGTGGTGAAAGGAGTCTATCAGAAGGGCAGACTATGAGGGAACACACATTTTCAGTACTCAACAGAATTATTTGGTTTAAAACGTAGAAATACAATAATATACAAGAGTATATGTATACATGTGGTGATGAACATATGTTTTGTGTGCCTAATAACTGCAACAAATGACTGAATATATATAAACACATACAAATATACCATGTATGTGATATTCTTTCAAACTGTAAAATGCCTCTAATGCACTTTATTATATATTAATTATTATAATACTGATAAACCGAACCAAATGCAAGCCTGTCTTAAACATATTGCAGTCTGAAGCCAGGATCACAACAGAACCTGAAATACACACTAACCAGAAAAGCTGTCTTTAAGGCAGTCTTTAATCCTACGAAAACATTATTCATAATTTCTCAACAATTCAAATGATATGCTACACAATAGTTATATAGATGTATATTTATTAACATTACAATAACAAGTCTCTGGCTCAATTTCTTGTAATTACTAGATATTTCCTAATTTTAATCTGTTTCGGTATTAAGTTATTTTAGATCTTCAACACATGGCCTCTAATTGTGCTAATGGTACTAATTGTGTAATGTATTCAGTTGTGCACAATCATCATTACAATTTAAACTATTATTTAAAACACTGATATTGATAAACTATGAATATCTTGAAACCTATGTTGGTAATACTGTTTTCACAGGATTGCTGGGGCATCTAACATATGCAGATATATATGCATGCAAAAACTGCTATGCAAGGATTACATGCAAAGCGCTATAACTACAGAAAAATGAAAATTTAAGTGAGATCACACTACATCTCTATCAACTCTGGAAAAAAGTTGTCCACCCACACGTCCACAGGAAACTGGAAGATGGATAAGATGGGTGATTGATAAATCAAATATGTGACCAAACATTTATAAAACATTTCACTGTTTCTTTTCCTTCATCATGAAAGGTTCTACTTTCCTAACAAGCAGTTTGTTCTGCATGAGAACAACAAGACTAAGAAAACAAACCTTAATCCGAATCAGCATGGATCTCCTGCATTCTGTCATTTCACACTTTGGTCCATTAGCTACACTGAGTTTCAGGTTGTATTTTTAAAGTCATTTTATGTTCGATGCTTTACTTGCCTCATGTATAAGACCCACTCTCATTCTCTAGCACACAGTTAAAACAAATGACATGCAAATGATGCTTCAATGCCTGCTTCTGAAGAACTGCTCCTCTATACCTAATGCAACTACTTGAAAAATAAACTGAAAATAATTTTTTAAAAATAAAATAAACTTGAAAAATAAAAAATACAATAACAATAAAACTACATAATTTCATATTTTTCAGCTTTTTATGTAGCAAAGACAAAGACTATGGGCTCTCTGCAAACAAGGAAAACCTGATCAGAGGGTCAGAAAGTTGAGGTCTAGATTAATTAAAAATTCCAGTATAGTGACAGTTGTACTGCTTCTTGGACCACTACAAACCGTAACTCCAACAGAACCTTCTTCAGAAGTACCCCCCCCCCCCCTCACAACAAACAGGATAGTTGGTTGGTTGGTTTGGCGGGGGGGGGGGGGGGGGTAAGTTGCACTGTGTGGGCAGCTGAGGCTATATCGGGGTGGCAAAAGCATCCCAAACAGGATGAAACTGCAGCAGCACTAAGTGAAATGGCAGCGGTAGTTTGTACTTTACATCTGTTGCAACACTGCCTGACAGTAGTATTCTCAGTGACATCCTTATCAAAATTACCAAACAGGAAAATTTAAAAAAATGTTAGCATTATAAAAAATTATTATAGACACAGATTTAAAGTGGACAGTAATAATCCGTGTTAGTGAATGCAAGGCAGTTGTCAATAACCAAGAACCCAAATAATACCCTGAAATGTTGATGTGCACAGATTTATGCACAGCTAAATGGCTATTATGAAAGAACAGTCCACCCAGAACCCTAATAATGTAATCCTAGGAGAAGTAACCAGTACTGTGTGGTATGAAAGAGTGGTGACTGTCATGGCAAATACAACAATTATGCCTTTTCCAAACATATACAAAGGCGTTCAATGTCTTGTCCTGCCAGCAGTTGTTTCCAACAAAACCACATCATCTGACACTGTGCAACCTTTGTCAAGAAGTGACACAGATTATGATGGTCAGGGTGGACAGGGGGCTGCTGGTGGCTGCAGTGTTTGCTTTCATCCAGTTCCACCATTGGCACGGCCTCCCCACCCTCTGACAACTGACTGAGGTGAGAGTTTTCATATGTATTGATGTATGTGCAATGTTGTAAATATGAGACCAGGGTTATGAAATCATGACAGCAAGCACTGAAGTCTGAATTCTTCTTCTCCTCTATTTGCAGATTAAATATATATATACACAGATTATATTCGCAGATTATATACGCACATTATATTCTGGCCAATTATACAATTGAAAAGTCATTTCTGGCAACTGACAGGTGAAAATAAAGGGAAAGAGGTGTGGGCAGAATCTGACTGTGCACTATTTTAACTGTTACTAGCTTTGCTATTCCCTCCAGCATCTCACCACACCCACACTTGCTCTGCTGAGGGAAAGGAGGCTGAAGGAGGGGTGGGAGCTACCCCATAATATCTGGCCCATGATGTACACCTTGCCAATGTGTATAGAATCCAAACTCCACCAGACCCACAATGTACAATTCTGACCAAGGAAACAGTGCCAAGTCAAAAGTCCCTGTATTTTCTGTCACTGACACGATCATCACATGCTCAGTTCAGATGTAAGTCTACCACTACTTCACTCCAGGTTAAACGCTGACAACTGCTCCAGTCCCACTGCCACCAACTGTAATTCACTTCTCAGCTCCAACCATGCCTCTCCCACCATTGTCATTTCTAGACTCCACACAGTCTTCCATTAGTATTACAGGATACTGCATGCCTCTACATTCACATTAACGTATACTTAATATCAACTTGATTTCAAAACTTTATAACTCTTTCCAATTCAGGGTAGTTCAACCTGAACTATATGATGGATTTCTGACAATCGATACTTTTACAAAGGGTATCTCTGCAGAAATTCTACTAATCAAGACCTACATATAAATCCCAAACTTCCATGCTTTTCGTTTTGCATCATGCATCAGTGCAGCATGCCTCATGCTGTGTTAAACTTGATGTTTGCAATGGATCTTGATGAATGATACTCAGATACTCATGCACTCCAATAATGCATGCTAAAACTGAGTAAGGACAGAGACAGAGGTATGTGTCACAGCATCTGTAAGTTAGACCTCTTTTATGTGCACGAGATGAGTCACAAGCTCAGCATGGCACCAGTCTGACACAGTCTCAGACAGGCTAAAGATTATTTTAAAATGCCAGAAAGAAAACACTTTGCACCGTCCCATGTAGTATCATTTACCATGCACATTTATCTATTTAAAAAAAGGCAGCCGTAAAGAAAAGAATCTGTCATAATAAACAAGCAATATTTATCGGATATTTGTGCAAGCCAAGACTTTTTTATTCATGGATCAAAGACATGCTGAAGATGGTTTTATGAACATAGAAGGGAAGCCCTGAATGGGGGCACTGTCCTGTAGCTTTCTGTTAGTGGCCACGAGGGCTCAGGTATGAATGCTACAATTACACAATGCCAGAATGGGCAGCATTATATTATTACCAAGATTAGTATGCGAGATTGTAAATGTAAATATAACATAGTCAGTACCCAATGGTTACAATAAAATACAAGTCTGGTTAGCTGCAGGGGTTTAAGTGTGGGTCAAAAGGTTGAGGGTGGAAGGGTTTCGAGCAATATAGTTTGAATGTACCTGATTCCACGTACTGCTTCAAAGAAAAGCGAAGTACGCTCAAACTAGCCATTTCTGTGGTGGGCGAAGCCACTTGTTGATTGGCAAAATCACTGAAAAATTAAGGAAAGAAAACCACATCCAACACAAGTCAACAGAGTGAACAAAATCAGATCATAACAAAAAGGTGTGCAAAATAATTGTAAGAAAACTGAAAATTCTGGCCAGCAAACACCAGCTGAGTGATGAAACAGAATAAAACAAAACATTTCTGTTTAAAAAAAATGTGAGCTTTTCACACAAGACACAAACAACGTACAGAGAAGTAAAACGTTCCAGCTTTAGCAGTTTTAAACGGAAATACACAGATTTCTTTTGGAATGACTTCAAACGACAATAAATTTAGGCATATTTAAAACACCTGATTATGATGTATGAACGATTAATGTATCTGGATGGAACAAGATAGGAGAAATAGGTTTGACATTATGTTTTGATCGGCTTCTGGAAGTTGTCTCCCTTGTTTGGCAGGACAACCACCGTCATGAACAATAAATGATGGAAAGTGATGAATTACTGATGTATTTCCACCAAGGTCGCAATGACGAGTTTTGTTAAGTCGGCAGCTGTGCAGATGACCGACGCAGTTGCGGTAGCACCTAGCTCTGTGACCGGTGCTGACGTCAACCATGGCGGGATCTCTTTGTCCCCTGCGCCCAGCATATGTTTATCTCTATCTCACACCTGTCCAGGGTGTTGCGGCTACTATTTTTAGAGTACTGGTGGTGGTGGTACCTGCCATAACAGCCAACCGTCTCTCTCCTCATGCTGCCTCCCCCCCCCCATACACACACCACCACCACCACCACAGCTCCTCTCGCCGACCCACCAGGCAGTTTCCCCAGCGTCAGTTGACAGCCGCTAAGTCAACTTGTTACCAAATACAACAAAGCCAGCGAGGCAAAGAACAGCGGGTAGTACTACAATTTCGTTTCCTCACCTTTCCGCTTCCTCCATACCTTCTCCCCCACTCTCCTCACTTACCTCCCACTTTCACCCCCAAAGCCAACGTCGGACATTCAACTTCGTACACAGAAAGCAATGGTTACGGAACTGCTCCGTCGGCAACACAAATACGAATTCTTAGGAAGTTCAGTTAGATGTTGATCGTTTACTGAGATCTTCTTTACAGTCGCAGAGAAAACAATTACATGGGAATGGGGCGAAATGTAATGAAAACTTTACTGCAGACGAACAGTCCTGTTTCAGATTACCGCTTTCATTCAATTTCTCGGATCGTGTGAGAATATCTAACTCCTTTACAGTTTTCCTTTTAAACACGTGTCACGCCGAGGCAGTTACTTTATGTTAACGACACTTTCAAAACGACCTGTAATCACAAACATCCCGATCATCAGCTATTCCAAAAGAAAGGACGAAGTTCCTCGTGTATTACAACAATCTTTAGAAGAAGCTTAGTAGTCCTTGGTTCAAAGAGACCAAATTAGGACTTCAACTTAATGTCATCGCTATACTACACCGCAGTTTCTACTATATTGTTTGCTACATACAGTTCGCCCAACCAGACCGAAGTCATTGTGGATTCAACTGTGCAGGAAGTCTTTCCAGCTTACGCACAACACAAGCCACAGATGGTTCCACCTCAAGAACGGGCCTGAAAACAACAGCGGCAAACAAAGGAGGCGTGGGGGTGGGGTGGGGTTGGGGGTTGGTGAGAGGACTTTCTCCGAAGTCCCCCCCTCCCGTCACCTGGCAACAATAGCGTACGCCAGTGGTCGTGCAAAGAACACGATGACAAACACAAGAGGTCAAGCAGGCACGAGGGCAAGTAAGGCAACAAGGTGTGTGCTCTCTCTTATTAATTTACGACCTTTTCGCCTTCCACGCCAGCCAACTGTTTAGCCGCGAGCAGTCCAAGCTGACCTTACGGAAATATATCGGGCGATCTAAAAATGCTGTTTTCCGGACGGGGTATGCATGTACCGACAATGCGTTTGCTCACCAAGTTGTTACCCTGTGTAACAGAAAGAAAACCCATGCCCAGGTGAAAATGATGTGAAGTTTGTAAATTTGTTTGCCGTTATATACATGTACACTCGATGCAATGATGGCAGGAATTCCGTTAGCGTGGAAGGGATGTGTGTATAATATTCATTCAAAATACACTGCAATATTCTTCGCTAATTGCGTTACAACACGCAGATCCTTTGTGTTTAGTCACCCTTCGGAAAAAGCGAAAGATGAAAGGGCAGAACTGTCTAGACATCATTTACGGCCGTGTGGATGGTGAACGACCCTCAGAATGCATGTTGAAAAATTATTGAGTAGGTGGATGGTCAGTCTGACATGTGGTGGTCAAAGTTGTTGGAGGGTCTGAGCTTTACAATCAAAACTTTAGATATGACGACGTGATACCGACTACCAGTTTTAAACAAGAGAAATGGAGGCGTGGCGAGTAGGAAGAAGACTGGACGAGGAAGACTAGAAACTGCATACAGCTAGCTAGGGCGGACCAAACAAAGAACACGTCCTCTTCCACTGTGAACTGCGCCTCACAAGGCACGGAGGAACGCTGCCAGACGGACAAAATGGCCGAACGGCATTCCCACCTCACCTCCTTCCCGGCCAGCCAGGCTCGCGACCTGCTGCCTTGGTCTCTCCACGCGACACGCAAGAAAGGCTCGGTGCACCGTGTCGCGTACTTGGGCCACTACACGCCCTCGTCTTCTAGGCGTTTGCGGCTCGGTCTGGATGTGAATTGATGAACGTACATTGGTACCTCTTTAGTCGTACATAAAATATTCGCATATTTTCCAATAAAAATGTTCCTCTTTTCCCATCCATAAAATGTTCACATGTCCTTTCCCATCCATAAAATGTTCATATGTCCTTTCCCATACATAAACATTTCCGTACGATCTATTCGTCTGGAATCCGGAGGCAATGATACATATACATCCAAACACACAAATACTGAACGAAGACAGGATTTGCTATTTGGATCTCAAAATGCGCAGCTCACTGTGTCAAACTTACGAGGAGGGATAGGGGTAGCGGGAGGGAAAACAGCCAAAGGCAACGCAACTCCTAGGAATTTCCTGTACACCCCACCCCACACACACAGTCACCCTAGAAAAACGCGAGAATCGTGTGTGATACCCGATACTGAGTGTAAGACCCTATTTTCAAATGCAGCTCCGACTCATTATTCGTTATAACCTGCGATTGTCTGGCAAACGGCAGGTAGGTTTTCATATTAAAACTAGAATCACGCAACACAGGAAGAGGAAGAGAGAGAAAGAGGGGGGGGGGACCTACCCCCCTTTAAAAAAATAAGTCCCATAATACTCCGCCTTCAATTTGAAAGAAGTGGAAGCAGCACACACACACGTATGGGGAGAGGGTCGTAGGTCATAAAATATGGCATCGCCTTCTGTGTCTGGCGTGGATCCTCCCCCCTCATTCCCCTCCAACCTTTAGTCCAGTTGATACTGCCAGAACATCGCACGCCGTGAGTTGCTTATGCCTGCACGCGATCACAGGCTGGCTAAACTGTCATCCATGGCACAGGCTGTGTACAGAGGGGGCGCTGCTGTAGTGTTCTAGACTGCGTTAGCGTGATGCCTTGGCCACAAAAAAGCAGCTTCTCTGCCTCCACCGACACGCGTCACTACTGCTGTTAGACAAGCTGATCAAGGAGGGGAAGAGGACAGTAAAACCAGTAAGCTTGCCTTGCTGTTCTCACGATTCTACCCACTTTATTCCCCAAATGACTCTCAGATTCGACGAAGCAAACTACGTTTCAAAGGTTTATACAGGCTTCACGTTAATAGCGAAGGGTCTACACAAGGCAAATAATCAGAATTTTGTCAAGATATCTCAGTTACGACCACATCAATACTACAATAAGGAGAGAGGAGAACGGCAGAATAAGCTTTCACAAATAAATACTTCTGATAACGAGAGCTTCTACTATTAACAGATACAAAACACAAAGACAATGATAAATATCAAACTGCTGGGAATCGTTACCGCCTCGTCCCAAAGGGCGCGTGCACCTGCACGTGCACGAACACGCAAGCATGTGCGATTCCCTGCCAAAGTCATTTCGCCCCCTCCACCCCCCACAAAAGGAAAACCCCCAACCCAAATGTGTTGTTCCAGAACCTCACTGCCAAAGACGAGTTAACAAGACCGAACAATAACAGCGAAGGTCCCCCAGCAACTGCTTGTCTTTCACAACTCTCAGGTTACCGTCAGACGGAGGCAAGGCTGGTGTAGTTTGTATGGGTGTGTCTCTTTCTCCGCAATCCCAGGCGGAGACCGTAAACTCTTTTGCGGGCATGCAAGCTCGTGCGCAGCATAAACAGCTGGTTCTAAAGTTAACAACTCGCTTTTTCTCTTTTCCTCGTGTCTTATATAGGTTAAAGTTCGTGCAATCCACTTTTGCTGTTCACGGTCCTGCTTCGGGAGAAAGCCAGACAAGATAATTACAATAGCTGCGTCGCCCGCATTGTTGAACCAGAGTTTGCGATATTTGTTTCGTTTGGCACAGTTCTTCTCAATTTCCTTTAAGTGCGGCGCTACCGCGACTGTGCAGAAAGTTAACATTTTAAATTACTGACACATCAAATCAGTTATTTTAATGAAATTTCTATACCCAACATCTATGCATAACCTAGCTCTGTAACACACAACTTGAAGAGCGTTACCTGTTTTGAAATTCATTTGCGTGTTAATATTTCCGATATTACACGTAGATATTTAATGGAGATGGTGATGTCTTTGCGATATTGTTCTGATGTCATTAGTAATACTATCTGCTAAGAAAATGGGTCACAAACAGCATTTACATTCTACTGTCTTTTGCAGACTGGCAGCGTACCTTGGTTAAGTTAAAGATCAGAAACAGATGCAGGGTGCAGGAAAGAAAGATATCCCTTAATCTCACTGGATTAAAATAAACCAGGATCCCACAAAGTGCTACAAGATTCTGTCTGTCAATACGCGCTGCTGCGACTTCTTCTTAAACTGACATCCACAACTTCCTTGCGTCAGTGTCCGCACAAATTCTGTGCCGCTGTCTCAGGCCAGTTCCTCCCCAGCCCCAAACAGTGACGACCTTCCCGAACACTCGCCCGCTGTCGTGATGACTGAGCAGTAAGAGGCTAACAAGCGCGGGCGCAACAATGGGGATTCCCCCTTTAGCCTCTTGACAAATGCCTCTAATATCGCAGAAAATCAATACAAGCCCGACTTTAAAAATTGCATCACTGGTTGCCGAACAAGCGCCCACGGGGAACTCGGCTGGCCTGCGCTCAGACTGCTGTTTTGGTCGGCGGCATTGTGCGCAGTTATTTGCTGGGGTAAGAAAAGATCACACAGCTGGTTTTCCCTTTCCGACCACTGGCTCCTTGTTAACAGTATCATGACGTGGGCAACGATTCAAAAGTGCCTCTTGTGTTTTTTTTAAAACACGATAATTTCTTAACACAAGAACCTGTCTGATAATAATCCTTGTTCCGTGTGTAACTCGTAACATCAGCTTTCTTTAGTACTTACTGGGTGGCCAGAGACCTATGCTGATTTAACGAGTTAAAAAGAACAGATGTACACATACAGTACTTGGATGGCTATGTAAGAATAATATTCAGAACACAGATACAAATCAAACCAGTTGATTATAGCCAGACTGACACAGCAACCACTTTAGATGGTTATTATAAAATCGACTCCAGACATTACTACCTTCAGCTAAGATCGCCCGAGGACGCACTGATCACAAATGGCTTGTTTGAACAGAAATTTCGAGAAGCTTAGCTACAGTGTCCGGTAATTTCGCTACAGCTAGCTGGGTTCAACACAGTTAAACGGAAGACCAAAGCATAGATTTAATGTGAGTTTAAACTGACTGCTGTACGCAACAGCCTAAGTGAAATTGTAGGCTGAAAACAAACTGGGCTTCGCAAAATGTGAGAAACAGAATTATGACTGATGCTGCTACTGCTGTTGCTTTGGCTTTAGAATGTGTAATAACGTGCCCGAATCAGGATCACAGAGGCGGGGAGGGCGTCGGCGGGGTAGGGGTGGGGAGTGCTTTGTTCTTCAACACAACGAAATGGGTTACGGCTATGAAGGAAATGTGCAGTATCATGCCTGCAATTCAAAGGCATTTCAGTCCTATGACTTCAGCTTTCTGCACTAACCCTCGATTGCCAGAGTCACCACGAGAGACACTAAGACTAGAATTACACTACCCTTTTCCTTAACTCATGCGTCATAGAAATATTCCGTCGAGGGTGGCATTTCAAACAGCAGCAACGTTTGACAGACAGACACGCCTCATCCTACCAGGTCATCGTACAATTTTGATTAAGCACGCTTAATCCTTAGGCTGATAGAATAATCTACGACGAATGTAACAAAACAGAGGTCAATGAGTCCAAAGAAACGCTTTTGGTTTGACAACACAGCCCCGATTCTCCCTACTGGGAGATAGCTGTTGATCATGACAGTATGACAGGTAAGCTACAAGTACAATTCACTTTGAAATTAGATCGGTAACACACGGCAAGTAAACTCTCTTAGAAACCTCGTATGTCAATTTTTCTCCACTCAGCTCCCTCTTTGACAAGCTGTTCTTCCGACGGATATAATCGAACAAAAAGCAACGTCACGGGCAATAATTTTACGTCAAAAGCATTCAATTAAACTTAATGATTCATAAAATCTAACTACTTTCCATAATCTTCCCTCAGCATTCTTCCTCGGGCAGCCCCTTAAAACAAGAGAAATGAAGGGCTTCGCCGGCTTTGGTAAAAGGGGGGAAAAAAGATAAAACAACAACCACAGGAACGAACTTTTCCATCTCTTTTCATCAAGGTACCCAAGCTGCATCTGATCTTAGCGGCGCGATCGCACGGTACGAGGAGAAAGAATTAAGTCTTCAAAGACACGTCTCGCGCACGGCCCAAGTTGGACCCCCTCCTCCTCCCCCGTTCATGAAAAATATTCTGTCCATCAAAGCCACGGGCCTCCCCAGTGTAATTTGCAATGCTTCAGTGAGCGCACGCTTCTGGCTTCATATCCCTTCTCCTGCGCTGCACCGCGGGTGCCACTCCGTGCGAAAGCGCGCCGAGTCCGTTTCTGTTTTGCACGTTGCGCCGTACGGCGTGTGTTGCACGGCGTGTGCCGGGCTGGGTTCGGATCTCTGCTTGGAAAAGCGTGTATTCTTCCGTACACTAAAGTGGCCATTAACCTCTGCAGAGTTGACAGTGGCTCTGCGACCACGTCTGTGAATGGAAAGGCAGTAAGAACGCTCTTGCAGGACCAGTCCACAGGGGAGAAAGGTCTAGCCAGGGTTGAGTTGCACGAGCGCTAGTTCTTATTTTCATGAAAGTGCACGTGAGACGCATGGCAGACTGGGCTTAGGACGGGGCTCTGATAACTGGAAGACACTGTCAACCCTGAGAACCTTAACGGCCGTTTTTAAGAACGGAAAAGACACGATGAACGTTCAGACAATCCAGCCATGTAATGACACTATTTACGTCCATGTCTGCGCCCCCTCCCCTACTTCGCTTTTTCTTGTTCTTCCCTCACCCCCCCCCCCAAAAAAAAAACTCCTTTGATCGACAGTACGATAAAGCAAGACCCGAAAACACATGCACGACTGCCATCTTTGACGAAGCACGCGCCAGCCTCCCTAGACCAGCGCGAGCACCGCTGTAGAATATCCACAGCGAGCGAGAGAGAGAGAGAGAGAGAGTTCAGCTGTACTCGCGCCCTCTCTGGAACTTGGGGCGACTGTGCTAATACGTTCTGTCAGATACAAGAATAATGGCGGGCCCTGACCGCTCAGAGCGAGCAAAAGGGACTGGCGCTACAGAGTGCGTGATGATGGTGGCAAAGATGGGGCTAACTGGCTGTGGCAGTCGTGGTAAATGTTATGATAAAACAGCGACAGGGACCGAGACTCTTTTAAAATGGTCACGGGGAAGCATATCCTCCACGACCCTATCAAACTAGCCTGTCCCGGAAAAGGTTGCCCAAGGTTTTTTTTTAAAATTAAAACCAGTTTCCATGTGCCCTCCCAGACAACGTCTGTAGTTGGGCATTCTTTAGCATGTCACGGTATCCACAACACATAAAACACACCTCTAACCATCCAACTCTCTACCGCCCACAAACTGTCCCAACGTCATACATTTTCTGCACTAGCTCCAATGATTAAGCATGTTTTGAACGTCAACATTTCTAAGGAGTGAAAGCAGCCAGAATATGAATTGTGAATTAAGAGAAATTTCCATTTTCAGAACAGTTCTGCTGCCGGCAGGGCGAGGCCGCGACCTTTTTTCTCAGTACCCGCAGCATCCAGCCCCGTAGCCGCCTAAATGTTTTGGTACTTCTCTCACCTCATTAAGGTACCCATGCATTAGCGGGGTTTCTTGAGCACACGGCGGGGTGCCGGGGTTACCTTCGTTCGACGGGGGCGTTCAGCATTCGTGTTCAGAATGCCACGCAGCAGACGATCAGTGGGAGTTAACGTTCCTGTTTCCCTCCTCTCGTGTGTGCTACCGTACCATGCTGCGTCATTACTAGGAAAGCCCACCTGCTTTACCGTTCGCGGGTTCGCGTGCATGACCCAGTACCTGCGTGCGCAGGTGTGTGCGCCGGTGCGTTGCCACGCAGTCCCACATAAAGCTCTCTCTCTCTCTCTCCCCCACCACTAAAGCTTTTGCACCGTCCCCCAACAATCGGGCCGCGAAACAAAAGCAGTAACCAGGCAACCGAAGCAGGGGGAGACCCGGCCTAGAAGAGAGGAAATTGAGATTTCACAAGCCAAGCCCGCCACATGTTCCACTCAATTAGTACGGGCGTGCGACGAGCGCTTCACTCTGGAACACGGAACAGGTTGAAACCCTTTCTCCCCGCTAGCAGCGCTGGCGCATGTGAATGAAGCTCGTGGTCTACCTTCGCCCAAGGCCCGGCTTGACGCACAAAAGCGCCGGGCCGAACACACACTACACGGCTGCTGCTGCTGCCGCAACACGGCTACGGACATAAAATGCTGTGCACTGCCCCAGTAAGTGGTACTACAGTGCACATGAACTAAGCCACATACGCGTGTGCAAGAGCGCGAGTGGTAGCAGGCGCACAAAAGCAAAACCCAGGAGAGGGAAATAACAGAGGTGCAGCAGGTGGCACCAAAACAGATGTAAACAAACAGGGCCTGTGAATCTGGCAAGAAACAAACCAACCCAAATGTTAAACGCTGGGCAGTTCAGGCTGCACATATGGCAAAGGTATACAATTATATCACTCCGTCACTGCCGGCAACTCATCCTGTACGTGATCTCAACACTAGCTACAGTCATTTTAAATATTCATGGGCTAACACAGGCGAGCATGTGCAAGTGAACGGCGGTGAGGTAGGTGGAGAGGAAGAGAGCAAAAAACAAAACAAAACAAAAAAACACCTGGTTGAGATTAAAACACGCTCTTGCTCTCCCCACCCAAGCTACCACTACCACCACCTTACAAAAAATCCAGTTCTGACTTGTCTTAGGCCAGCTCAATTATACTGCTGTCAACGATAACAAACGGATGAAAAACAGCAGTCTGCTTTGTGGGATTTTTTCCTGATAAATAGATCCAAGTATTATTAATACCAGTAACGGGCAGAGGTAAATTTCACTCACAATGAAACTAGCAAAGAAAGATTAAACTGACAGAAACAGTTTTACAAACTTATTCTACTAACCACACACAAAAACACAGCCATGCGCACAGGTATGAAAACGCTCACATTGATCATTAAAGTCTTTCTTGGCTAGTCATATTGTGGTTTAACATTACAACCTAAAAAATTTGCTTAATTTCTCCTACATGGGGTGCTCCAACATGAGCTGCAGCCACGTGGCCCAACCTAGGCGAACCATTAAAGGTGGTGGTGTGGGGGGGGGGGGTACAATGCTGCAAATATGATCCTACCATGATCATATGATCATATGATTTAGTGTCACAGGTTGCTTTCAGCAAGTCTGCCTGTTTTAGAAACTGATGTCAAGTCTTCAATATGTGTACAATTAAAAAAAAACTAGTTCAGACTTTCACTGTCCGCTAATAGTACACGTAATGATGACTCATACAACGATCTATCACTCATTCCTAGCCAGACACACCATGTTACACTATCTCAATCTTACTATTTCCTAATGCTAAGACGTGCAACAATGCAACCCCTTTTACTTTTACCCATGATGTTCACCGCTTTATATGTAATGACTATTTTTTGTGCAATAAGATCGACAAAAAAAAACTTAGCACAGTTGTTGGTCCATTTCTCATAATAAAAAATACTGTGTGGTAAAATTGGATTATAGTGGATTTTTAAGTGTAATTTAAATCAAAACTATAAGTACCCACTAACCACTTTCTGTTTATCATTTTTAGTTAACTCAGGCTAATGAAAATGAGTTTTAACAGCAAATAATCCATCACTGTGCACAAAACTATGGTCCATGTCCAGTTTAGCTTTTCATTATAAACACTTTGTAACTTTCTTATCACTCTTTTTGTAAAACAACAAATGTCTGAAATGCTTTCAAAGGAAATTTGTAACCAAAAATGTGGGCATTATAAATGCCTGGGTTGTCCATCCATCAGTACACAATTTGCCCTTTTCAAAAACTTTACGGACCTGAAGATCTTATACTCGCTTTTCTGCTTGTTCTCATGTGTTTAGAAGTTTTGCTACCAATGGGTTTTCTTTCCATTAGTATTAAACAATCCAATCAAATACTGGGGAAACACTAGGATTATTCCTGAACATTTCTGTTTTAATATTATGTATTTACATCTATAGACATCATGTGTCCATTGCAAAGGAAGTTTAACTCTACAGTTAAAAAATGTAATTTTCTGCACAGCAGTAAAAATATCTACTTCCCTCGGTTTTATTAACTGAGCTTGAGATGTTTTCACCTTTGTGACCAAGTCAAAAGTGACATTTTTTTTTCTCACTTGTTTGAAGTTCAAAGATTGGTGAGAAGACAGGCCATTCAACTGATTTCTACTCACACCAAGAGAAAACACGACTTTTTCTTATTCTCATTCTGTTGGCTGTAGTTACATGCTGGTGTTGCCCATGCTTGTCTGGTAATCATGACAACAATAATGAGTGGTGACAGATATCAATATCCAACAGAAAGGAAACTCAGCTCAAATTAATGGATTGGCAGCTAGGGCCTGAAAGAGAATGTGAGTTGCAGTGAGAATATTGCAGGTATTAATGCCATAATGAGTGTTCTCTGGATGGTTCTGTTGTCAAATGATGGAGTGTGTGAGTCACTGGACTTCTCCCATTAACTTCTTTGAGGAAGGATGATGCCGTTGCAGGGTATAACGAAGCTGATTGATTATAGACACGACAAGGACATTTCTCTGCAGTATACAGCCTAAATGAGACAATAAAACTATGGGTTACAACTACAGCAGATCTGTTTAATTGAAAAGAAGTGCTGAATTACAAAATGCCCTTTATCTCCTGTTAAATCGCTGTTTGTGTAGTATTATACTGTTAACCAACCCAGCTTAGCTACATGAACACCCCATGATGAAAATATTAATATTAGGAATCAGCCATCATAATGAAACATAAAATTAAACAGCAAACATCTCTTGTAAGAAAAAAACCAGCAGACTGAAGAAGAAAAGTGAGATGCTGGAAGTAAAAGGGAACAAAATCTGCCATTCATCTAGGATTTCTGAATAAACCCTGAGAACTGACAGCCTCCCCCTACCCCAACAAATTTTCCCACAGCATGATCATGCTTTCTCTCCATGGATGATCCAGTGTCTCTTGCTGTTCACACACAAAGGAACAATGAATGGAGCTCAGAACTTTCATTTTATGTTGATGTGGATGCATTGCAACCTGTCAGTGTATACCTAATGGAGTTCTGCATGTATGTAGACTGTATGTATATACTACATCCTACAGGCAAAAGATACACACTGCTAAGACCCCTCAAAACAAATGATACACATAATTTGTCATTTGACAGAAAGGTCAGTAGTATAATCCTCTTGTTAGTTTCCCAAACAAGTAAAGGCATGACTTTATCTAGTTAGACTACATCAAGTACTGTCTAAAGTGTACTTTTTTCCTTGTGTACAGGAATGAAGCTGCCCTGAAACTTGAAGGCAATACTCTATAAACTGAAGCACAGAAAAGGAAGAGGTGAGGTTTTCCAACCCACTCTCTTTCTCAAATACGAGTAATTAAGCACAATGCTGAGAAATGAACGAAAATAAATGAATGATGAAACTGAACATCAAAAAAGCACTGAAACACCCACCGTTGTCAACTGTTCTTGCACATGTAGGTACACAAGATGAAAGCACCAAAACAGAGAAAGCCCTCGACAGCATCACAACATCTACAACACCACAGACGCCACTTTACCTGCCAATCGTAAGGCCGACATTCTCTGAAACTCTGGTTCCTGTAACCACTTCCACATTCTGCGGAATGTTTCACGACCAGATTTTAGTTTGGACCACGGTTTGGGGTTTCTTAACAGGTCTGACAAGGTCCCCTGGCTTCGACACAACACTCGCTGCGCGAAAACTGCTTGCGGGATACTGTAGCGCTTCAACTCACTGCTTATTCGCTGCGCTAACTCCTTCGTGTTAATTTCCTCCACCTCCTGTTGCTGCCCCTTCTGCATGTCCAGCGAGGTGGATGGACGGTCTCGCTGCGGACTTTCGCTGTGCGGCGACGGTGTGGGTGCTGTGTGGACACCGTTGATGGGTACCATCATGGGGTTGGGAGAATGCAAGGGGGAAGCCGGGTGATCCACTGGTAACCGCATGGGTGACGAGCCGTACGAATCGAAAGTTGGTGAGCCCATTTTGTGTTCGGATTTGACGGTCGTAAGTCCGTTCTGCGTGTAGCCATAACTGAGTGGGCTCTGCTGGTAGTTGATGTTGTTGGTAGACATCATTGTCATGGCTGTAGCGCCCAAAGTCGGGCCCATGTTCATCCCCATGCTGAGTTTATCGTGGTACCTGTGGCCGTACGTGGTCATGTCCATGATCCCTCCATTGTTTATGTTCTGGGGCATCAGCGCGAAACCGCCGCTGACATTAGGCGAGCCCCCGACGTGGCCGAATTTCTCGGACACCGTGGAGATGGGCGGAAGTGGTTGTAGAGGCGTCAAGGTAGCATAGTTGTTAGGGCTAGTACAGTAGCTAGGGCTCATGCGCCCATTCAAAGTGTGATACGTGACGTCGCCCATTTGAGAGCGGAACTCGCCCGAGTCGATCATGCTGCTGATACTAACGGGGATGGCCTCCGCACGGGATATTGTTGGCTCAAGATCCTCGTCTTGTGGGCTCGCGTAATCCGGCTCGCCCGGCGAGTCTGCTGCCCGCTGACTGGTCGTCGAGGCCGACGAATCGCTGATTTGTTGATCGGCTGGGAGCTCGCTCATGTTTTCCATCGTCATTCCTACAATCAGCAACGATCGAACAATAAAGAATGATAAACTGTCACTTCTAGTAACCTTTGGTACAGCTTTGCTGGTTGGTTCGTTCGGCTTAGGGGGCTATTACGTACGCTTCAGGACAGGCACCCAGCACCCTCGGCAAGCCTCCATGTTTGGACAGCTGTCACCCAACGACCTGCGCAGTACGCACTGCGCATCGAAAACCACGCTGTGCGCATGCGTGAATAATTTACCACGAAGACGTAAAGTTTACCCAGGCTGGAGCTTGCATCTGCTTAGCGCCTCGTGCTTTAGTTTCCCGTTGATCGGGAAGGAACGCGCATGATCTCTTTACTACCTTTCGGAACAGACTTGGCTTGAGATAAAAACAGCCTCCCCTCACTCCATTGACAAGCCCTCCGCTTTCGCGCTCAGATATCGTTCTTTTCGGGCATTTCAATAAAAAATCATCTTTTATCGGGGAGTTCCCACTCTCCGGATTAATAAATATGCAATGCGAATTCTCTCTATTGATTTCATATCGAACTCATGCACGAGAATTTGACGAGTTTAACAGGTGTGAAAACAGCTGCAATGATTTTCGATTTTGTCAGAAAAATGTTCGATACCCGCCACCAGTATAATAGGGCCCAATGCGCGAGATAGCCATTGCTAACCAGGCAGTGGCCGAGCAGTCGTGGTAACTCTTTTTGCGTCCGGCACTGAAATGGTCTGTCCATGCACTCGATCGCCTGCAAACTTTGTTAATCGTGCGCACAGCTTGGGATTATTATCATTTTGTCCGCGATGATGGATTACGAGCAATTGGCGCTGTGCACGCTATCATAGAAGCAGGAATAGAAAATTTTATTCTAGCGTCTGTGTATACAGGGCTCGTGGATTTGTTTATCCTTGTCGCTTGAGAGCTGAGGTGTCGCACTTTCGCTTTCAAAGACTGGGAGGAGTCAAAAGGTACGTTTAAAAACCACATTTACTTCCCTCATTCAGAAACTGTGCTTCTTATGCAGTAACTTTTATTTTTCTTGTTACTGTTTTTTCGTTGCAAGCATGAGCACTAGGGAGGCATGGCTTAAAAGTTTTACTTTCTGTATGTCCGGCTCTTACACAGACACTCGTGGTTCTACATTATTTAAAGGAAAGCATTTCTCTAAATTTCTGTCAGTCGCTAGGATCACTTAATATCTTTTTCACCTCCTTTTCTTTTTGACAGCCCATCGTCGTTAAGTCACTTGGAGGGAATAAGTAGTGTCCTCTACAAAATGAAACTAGGGCCACCTTTGACATTGTCCACCCTGCGTTTTGTCTTCGTTCAAGGGTCGCGTTCAGGTGGCAATACCCTCACTTCCCATTGTCCCCCATTCCTCCCCTGCCTTGTGCTCGTACCCTGACAAACCTCAGCCCAGCACTGTCACCTTCATCTGCCCCCCGCGGTACCTCTGCGCCACTTGGGATCCAGCGGGGCTATTTCCCCACTCCGTCTCCCCCACCCCTTTTTTATTTTTTTAAAATTAGCACCGCGTCTGCTTTTCAAAATGTCAGCGTTTTATCTGTCATTCCATATCCTGGCCTGTCCGGAAGCTTTTTGATTCTTTGACCGTAATCTCTGCAAAGGAAGTTAGCGGGAATTCAGTTGTCATTTCCGACTCGGTTCCATTCAACGAGCGCACTTTAGCCCTGACTATATTTGTAAAAACATAAAGCGCGGGGATAAAAAGAGAAGACCGGCTTAACCGAAAACGAAATAAATGAATAAATAAATGATGGCGACGGCAAGGTTTATAAATAAATAAACAAACAAATATTTTAACAACAAAAAAGACCAACAGCCAAAAGAGACTGATCATTTGGAAAGATTAAATATACATATATTGTGTATAGTATATACAATTAACAATATACTTGTATGTGTATTTTTTTAAATCAACGTAGTCCGAACACAGCACACTAGGGGCGAGATGGGAGAGACAGATCCAAAAGTCCACTTCAAAAAAATCTGCCTGTATCTTAGACTCATAGATAAAGCCGACGAGAACAGATAAATCTTAATATGTCCATACTACGATGACACATACATTTATTTTACATTCTTAACAACAATATGTTGACCGCGGTCTTAGATTATAAAGGCAACGTGCAATGGTTTCAGCGCGGGAGGGTAGAACTGTTGAAAAATGCGCCTCGGTAATTATGATAATATCATAAAAGGAAGTATAATGGCGAAGAAACTGTCAAGGAAAATATAATGATGAAACTGGATTGGCCAGAACTTATTCTGTAAATCCGAGGAATGCCAGACACGTGCCCGCAAACACACACCCAAACACAGAGAGAGAATGAGAGAATGGAGGAGAGCGATCGGCGGGACAGACAAATGAGTTAGTTTACTTTTGTCCGGTGCCATGTTATCAACTGCATATCATTCTACCAAACTTTATGTCGTTGTATGTATCGTCCAGCCATCATCTGTCTTCTGTCCTCTCCTGTAGATATTTTTGCTGCTACCAGGTGAAGTTATTCAGAGACTGTCGTGAGTAGGGGGTGAGACTAAACATCGTATCCGTACGCTTATATAGTGATAGCAAGAAAAAGAACAGCCTCAGTACCTACTGGTTTGTTTATGAAATAGTTTTATGTGCTGCGCTGCCAGGTGAAGAAAGTTTAAGATTCTGCTTGAAACACTATCATGCTGTGACACCAAAAACTAGGGTTAGTTCGCGTTTTATACCTTAAAACATCTGTACATACAAAACTGCAGTTATTATTATCGCCGTCGTCATCGTCATCATCCTTAAGCAGAATATTAGATACGCAGAAACTTTGCAGCCTGCAGTCTGGAAGTAGTAATATGCTGTTCTGATTGACGCGTACAGGTCTGTACGCTCTAAGTCTACCGCGAAGGTCTTGTGTCTGGGTGCACGCCGGACAGTGACAGGTACAACAAAGATACCCTGACAAGGGAGATGGCTGGAAGGGAGGACAGAAAGACAGATCTGTCCTTATCCAGAGCCCACGTGGTCCACGCATTAGCCAAGATCTGAAAGCGGGACGTTTTGCAGATTTATAGTTCCAGGTATACGGGACCCTGGTTTTTGTTTGGTACACTTGCTAGCACGGCCACTTGTAATTGTGTGTCTTGTGCTCTGTAATACGTGTTGTGTGACTGGTTTAATTTAACACGAAGTTAAACTTCAGCTCCGATCTTAACACTAGCTAAAATAGGCAGAGAGGACCTTTGCCGACAGGTACAAAGACAACCACCCATAGACACTGACTATACAGTCGGGTGGGGAAGGGGGAACACCAACAGACAGCTGTTCCACAAACTTTTAAATCATGTTTCAGGATACAGGCGAAACACAAGCATGACAAACAACCACAGTCTCTGTTATTTCGGCACGCGGCGTGGTAATATTACAAATGGCACATTTCAGTGACCATGGGCCTGTCGTGAGAAAGGACAGGATGTCCGCATATGACGCAGGGTAGATGCATGACACCCTTTGTTAACAGCAATGCAACGCCTGCCGAATCGTTTTTGTTTTCAAGTTTGAAGAAGTTTTGCGAAAGATTTCAGTTAAACATTTAAATTTAAATTCTTATATTTATAATCGCGATTTAATTTGTGTTTTCTTTCTTTTCCGTCGGTTGTGCATTGTTTATAAGTCAGGGTGGTCAGTGCCAAGTCAAATTAGAAAATGAAATAAATAATCTAGTTGTATTTTTTTTACAGGTTATGAATCCGGAATTATTATCAAACAAAATTTTGAAATAGTAACATTACGAAACTGGGTGCAAAATTTCCAAAACGCTTTTTTTCTACGAATACAACGCAGCGTTTGTTTAAATAAACGCGAGATACATGCCAACTGTCACAGCTAAAAAAGCCATGAACAAATATTGCATCGTTTTCCTAGGTGTGTGCGAGGGGACAGAAGAATTTATTAATGACCGTGTATGTGTTTAGTCATAAAAAGGTGAAGTAGTGTTGCACAAATTTGTTCAACCCTTTAAATGGTAATTTGTTCATCCGTCTAGGTCTTCTTTCTTTCTGTCTTTCATTCTGTCTTTCTTTCTTTTCTTTCTTGTTTTCGTCTGTTCGTTCGTTAATTCGTTTGTCCTTTCGATCATTTTGAGAGAGAAAGCCCGTTCGTAAGCCGTTCTCGGCTCCGGCTCATTTATTTTCTGTATATGACACTTTTTGACAAGGCCCGCTGGTTGCCCTAATGTGCTGACTTGAAGTAAAACACTTGAGAGAGAGAGAGAGAGACAAAGACAGAGAAGGGAGGAAGAAAAAGGGAAGATAATAATGGATTATAAGGAATAGCGTGCACATAAAGGAGAACATCGGTGCACAAGTGCAGTGGAGATTTTGTACTGGCGAGATATGCCTTCAACTCGCTTTCAGTCATTTTTTCAGTCCTGTCTCCTGTCCATATTATCCCTTCTTTCTTTCAGGAGTTGAAAGGACTGTTAGATTGAACAGAACTGTTTTCTCAGGCGAAAGATAAAAACTGGAAGGGGCTGTGGCGGGAGTGTGTAGTACGATAAATTTGGGATATCAAAAGTTCCGGAACCAGTTTTTTTAAGCACTGCTTGAAATTTGAGGTTTGCGCAAAGAGATGGGTGTTTGTTGCTGAACGTCCCGCCGGAAACGAGGTGCCTTAACACTAGACCACCGAGGCGGTCGCGCAAAGAGATGACCTGCGTACATTTTGCGTAAATGATAGAAAGAGACATTTACATATGCATGTCCTCTCTTCAAGTAAGCACATATTTTGGCGCAGTTTTATTTTATGTTCAGGATAATGTCGGGTTTTTTTCTGTCTCCTGCTTCAGGGTCAAGATAATTTCCCTTACCAAGACAAACATCTGTGTTAATAAACTGTTTGCAAAGTACAGCAGACGAGATGTTTTAAGGCCTTGTAAATTCCGCTTCTATAGAAAACGCGTTTATAGAGCTCATGTACGGGTCTCTGCAACCCTGCAACGTTCTTCCTGTAACGTGAACTAAGAATCTAGAGTATATTCGTCAATGTGTTCGACAGCACATCTGACTGTATCTCAAACCACTCTGCAATTTATTATTGATTATCGTTCTGCGGTATGTTAGCAGAACACATATATGCATCCACTGTATTCGAGTGATACCTTCCGTCTAAGTTTTCTTGTGCTGATGCGTAACGTGTACTGAAGTCGTGATGGTTGCCAGAAAGAAGGAGCCTAACCACCAAGAAAGTTTATGTTAAATTTGTACCTCTTCCTTCAGAAATATTCATTGGAATATTTTGTCTTTCTCTGTCTACTTTGTTTTATATCCTCCCTCCCTCCCTTCCTCCCCCCTCTCTCTCTTATTCTTGACCACCTCGGTGGACTAACGGTTAAGGCTTCCGCTTCCGAGGCGGGAGGTCAGTGGTTCGCAACCCGGCTGAGTCATACTTAAGACTTAAAAAATCTAGTAGCTGCCTTGACAGCCTGGCACTAAAGGAATATTTCTAGGACTGGTTGGCCCGGCGTCAGTATAATGTGACTGGGTGGGACTGAAGTCTGTGGTGCGATAGCAGTCCTAGCGTGGCAGCACGACAGCTTTGTCTAAGCGACACCGTCCTGATATGCACATAGTTTGCGACTGGACGCTAAGCAACAAGCAACCCACCTACCCACCTATCCACCTATCCCCACTCCTTCCTATTTCTCTTTCTCTCTCTCTCTCTCTCTGCGTGTGTGCGCGCTCACTCGCGTATGCGTGCACTGTATGCATTCTTCATCACACAAGAAGACCTACTGCGCTTTACCGCCCTTTTTTGGTGTGGGGTGGGGTGCGTGGGGAGGGGGAGACGGAGGGAGTTAGTGGAGGGGCCACGTCTATTATTTTCTTCTGTAGAAGAGAATCAAGAAGGTTATCCGATTTTTTTTCTCAGATGTCCAAGTTAGTTTTGTGAGTAAATCTTGCAAAATAACATAGTCGGGCAGAGGCCGACACAATACAAATGTGATATGGTTTATTGGTAATAGTCGTCTAGTAATATTGAAATTAAGACGTTGAAACAGAACATCGCTTAGCGTTTTACCTGTTTGATTACTCAAAAAAATGATTGTCTGCAAACACACATGCATTTAGTTTGTCGTGACCCGAGGCATCTCGAAACACCTGCGCTTAACGCACGAGAACGTAGCCTTATTACATAACACGCCACGTATTCCGCATGTAAACAAATCCCACAACATGTTGCAACGCCACCAGGTAGGAATCCTTCTGATGCTTTGTTAATTTGTGTATGTGTGCGTGTGCGTGTACGTGCATGTGCGTGTGCGTGCATGAGCGTGTGCGTGTGCGTGGGTATTTTACGCCGTTTGAGCAGCCTTTTTGCAGTTTGTTGTAGCGCTCACACAAAATCTTTGCTATGATAGTATTGAGTTCTGTCAGAGTCTGTAGATCTTGTGCCACAAAAGACAATCCGTCCCCGGTCACAGCTTCTCCCACCCCGACCCCCATTTAAAAGTTGCCACAACGAAACAAGTTTATATCTTGGCACGCGATACTTATGTGCGTTTTTTCTTTGAGCAAACGCACATTTGGGGTTGTGATAGTGTTTTTTTTATGTCGGTGTTAGAAAGGGAGCGATTTTAATAGCTACGTTAGCAAATAAGCCCGCTTGACAAGAAATCGGTGACCATGACAACTGTTCATGCGACGGGCCCCGTCACAGCCAGGTAAGCAATTGTAGTAAGTAGCAGTGAAGAAATAATCTACACGCACGCACGCACCCACGCACGCACGCACGCACGCACGCACATGCAGCAACAGAAGGGATCAACATGAGTCTCCTCATAAAGCCTTATTAATACTTTGTCATGATGGAGATGGGACCGTGTGCATGACTGTGTCCGACTGTGGCAAGCGAACCTCACGCTAAGGTTATCAAAGGGTATGGACCGAACAGGCGCACTGTATCGAAACAAGTCCCCTCGCCTACCTGCATGAAACCTCTATCTTATAATCCCCTTCAAAAAGCAGTTGTCTTCGCTAGTTATGATAGAGGGATGCAGATGCAGGAGATACGAGGCGTGGCCGAGGTTGCCATAAAAGAAACAAATAAACAAACAAATTAATTGAAAATCAAATCAAACAAGACTAGGTCTGCAATTAGAGACATCAACTTTCTTGGTACACGTGCTTCTTTAGAACCAGCATGTTTCGCCTGGATGGTAACGCCTTCGCGTGAACTTTACGAGGCGTGGCCTTTCTATGTAAGCAAACACTGTGAGTCATCTCGCATCTGTTCATACCTGTATAAACACATCTGCCGCGGCAGAGCCGATGTGACTGCTGATAATGACGTAGATGTTTGACAGACTAGATGTGATGGTGGTAATGGCGAAGATAATGATGAGGACGACGATGAGGACTAGTACAATAGTGGCGATGTTGCCATCTATGGCAACAAGAAAGGTGAGAGAACATAAACATGTGTTGGTGACGCGGAGGAAGCAAAGATGTCAACAAAGCCCGAAGGAAATATTAGGACGACTCTCTGACTCGCCGTGTTTTCAAATGACAGGTAGACGTATATATTTAATACTAAAGAATATACCGTCTTTTGTGCGAACCCTGGGACCACAGGTCCGAACGAACAGACCACAGCATGTGCACGTGCACGACTTTCTACGGCAGTCACAGATCCAGCAGCGCCAGGCGGCATTCATGCATCAAGGCGGCAGGCGTGTCAGGCGAGTCAATCTGACCCCCTCCCACACACCCCAACATTAGAAGATACCAATAAACGAGAAACTGAATTAACAGTTTTCTCTTCAACTACATATTTTAACAGCATATTTCTACTTCTATGCGAAAAGCGAAAAGTACAACACATGTATATACATTAAACCATCCCCCCCCCCAAAAAAAAGTCTAAGGACCCCGTGCCCCCACCCCCACCACCACCAAAAAAATGGACAATATACTTCTAAAATACTTTCAGTATTTTTCATTAGACAAAACTGTTAGTGTGCTAACCTTCCGTTATTGGTCTGCAGTGATTGGGTAATTGGACCCGGGAGTGGGTGGGGGTGTATGTGAGGGGGAAGAAGGCTTTACTCCATAAAGAATGCGAGGTGAACATGCTCTATTTTTAAATGATTTAACCGGGTTGTGAAAGCCAAAGCGAAGGAGCGGGAAAGTAAGTACTGCATATTTAAGATAGTGCATATTAATTTTTCTGAAACTCCGAGTATCTTTCATATAGTAGCACTCGCAGTTCTTCAAGCTTATCCGATCTCCACTTATGTACGCTATTAAAACTATTTAAATGCATATGAGAAACTTTGTATAGCGCCGAGTTTCGGATTCAGCAGCAGCTGCTTCTGCTCTCCACATCACTCTGTGCGCCTGCGGTTGCACGGAGCCCGGCGCTACCACGAAAGAAATCGATAAACATCCGAAACACGCACCAATGAAAGACAGCGAGAGAAAACTGTACCGCCCACAACGTTACAAAAATATAAAACGCCAGCCTGATTCTGTCTTGAAAGATACAGCCTGTACATGTACCCCATCTGTAGTAGAAGAAACTATTCTTAAATCTCTGTTTTAGAGAACTGGTTGGTTAATGCTACAAAAATAAAAGTAAACTGCTTTTGTTTACAGTTGCAGCGTTGTAAGAGACACAGTGCTTCATCATGGCGGCATTTAGAACGCACGAGGGGAAGATTGCTGTCATCAGCGGTATATCTGTTGCCTTTTACAATCTTAGGTAAAATTTCCCATCGGTATTACTTTTACCTCAATGCGTTTGAACTTTAGAAACTATGAACAGCTTTTGGAATGGCTATTTTCATTTTATTTCTTCGAATAACTTTGCTGTTTCGAGATGCCTGGTTTTTTCGCTACTTTGTGGGAGGCGCTTTGTTCATTGATTTTGGGGCGGTCTCTCTCCCTCCCTTCCTCTCCCTCTCGCCGTTTGAGAGTATCGATCAGAGAACAGATCAATATGCTTTATCAATGGAGACACTTCAGGGAATCGCCGTGTGTAGGAATTTACTACTAAATACTCGAGGATTCGATTTTCTTTCCCCTGTGGGCCATTTGGGATCCCGTCTCCAGCGGAATTCATTGCGAGGGCTTTTTCACGCCTGACAAATGGTTTGATGTCTAAATTGGGTAAAACAGCTGTTGTGACAAGGGATATTTGCAATTTCTTTGTTCTTCTCTTACTGTCTGTCTTTTGCAGAGTAAAGTATCTAGACATTCTGATCATTTCCTAGATATTTTTATCCAGTCGTTTTATTAACCTCACTTGTTGCTACTGAAAGTCTTTCACTGATCAAGCAGAGATAAAAAGGCACGAAGAATGAAAGAGCTATTATGTTTTGAAATTTAAAAGATTTCATCCAATGAATAATATTTCTGTAGTAACACTTTTATTTATCAGGATATTTAAGCTTGTTTAATGAATGTTTGTAGAAACTTTAAAAAAATAATTTTTAAAAACTGTATACAGTATCATTCAGGCTTGTTTAAAGAATTATATAATTACTTTGCCTGCAGTATGTAACACCATATAAAAATATATGCACTAACACCATTCAAATAATTGTTTTTGAGGGTGTGGGGGTTAATCTTGAGAGTTGTTTTACTCTACATGTGATGGAATGAAAAATTATAATTATAGAAA
>SMGT01004167.1:272428-303859 GCA_004794575.1 Lanistes nyassanus
TGGGCGGAAGATGCCCTCTCGCAGGTTGTTTTGGGCGGAAGATAGTTCGACTGTCTAAACCAGTCCTTTTATTCTAATCTTTCGTCCATACATTCTTTCAATCACATGCACGTGGTCAGCAAGACAATTACACATATTCAACCAATCAGGCCAGAGACAGCAGAAGCCACACCCCGTGTCAACTACTAGAGCACGCCCCTAAATGGACACCTAGTGTGGACACAACTACCCCCCCTCCCGTTCCTGGTTGTTTACCTCGCGCGGCTACATCAAAGCTCTTGATGCTCGACACTACGCGTCGCTAGTTTTCTCCAGCTACGTAATCTTCCCTGAACAACTAACGCACACCTGGTGAGCCTGACATCTTCACGAATCCCACCCTAGCAACCCCAGGGTATGTAACACCTTGCCCCTGGTTTCTAGGGCCAGTAACCCCGATCCTAAGTATAAACAGGGAACTAATCCTGGGCTGGTGATGACGTGAGCGGCTAGATGGCGGCTTGAACAAGGGGATAATAGACCTTAATTAGGCCTGAGAGTCGAGGATGGTTCACACCTGGAATCTATGGTGCAATCTCCTTGACCCACCAGACCCCAACACGTGACAACTGGCTTTATGCGTTTAGGGGGCTGGTTGTTTAGTGTCTAACATCAAGTCGGCCTCGAAGGCTATCTAGTGACGGGGCAGGAGGGGAGATGGTGGTGAAGGTTGTTGGGGAAGGAAAACTCGAATCTCCCAGCTCATCCTGCAGAAGAAAGAACCCACGACCAGCCTTGTATAAACGTAAACCTGCAGAGAAAGTTCTTATGCTGGAGATGGGATCCGAACCCAGAAACCCTGTATCGGTGGCGAGTACGAGTACCACTATGTTAGGGATCGCTCCGGGTTTGAAGGGGGGGGGGGAGCGGGACGGGGTACTTGTCATGCATCTGGCGGCGATTTTACATAATAATATGACCTGGCTACCACCGAAGCCGCAGTTCATTCGCCTGATATGCTAATCCCGCTAACAAAATATTGGCGTGACGGGGAAAAGTCACGACACACCCAGGCAAAACTACTCAGCGGTCCAGAACTTTGTACTTAGCGTAGTTGTTGTGATCAACAGAGGCTGCCCGATTAACCCTTCCGCGTCACCGGGACTAAAGGCAACAGCTGGTCGTGTTACCTGGAGGGGTGTGGACATCTCTTTCTAGCATGCGTGATGATGTCGGCCGACAACTGCGCGACAGTTTGCGTCTATCGGCCGATGCCGCCTGGCCTGCTGCGAAGAGGAGGCGCAACATGTCGCGCTGCAGTCGATTGGCTAGAAGCCACGGAAAGCGAGGTCGCGAAGTGCAGATACTAAATGTCGGGACGTTAAGTGACGTGGGTTCACTTCCAGTTTAACATTCACCTTCTGTTCTGTTCTTTTTTTTAAAAAATGAAGTTTTACCGTCAGGAATTATTTGGAAGGGGACACTGATTAACCACCCTGATATATGAAACATATTAAGGTAAAGGAATATAAATGGACAGGTAAATGGATAGATGGTTTTGTATACTGATGGACAAATAATGCAGAAGCTATGAGAACAGTTACTTGTGATGTACGGAGGGAGTCGCAGATATACGCAAGAGAGCGAGAAAGTGTGGAGTGGGGAAAGGAATCACTACAAGAAACAAAAGAAAATCTGGTACGAAGGGGAGCGAGAGAGAGATGGTGGGACATTTTAATTAAAGAATAGTGCAAGTTGATGTGCATGCGTGGATTCGCGCTTCCACTTTGTACGCGTGCATGTGTACGGATTGCTGCAACCCGTCTTCATATTTCATTACGCTAGGCATCGATAGTTGCCGCGAAGCGCGAAGCGTAGTTGAGAGCAGGCTGAAAATTGGCCAGAAGAGCGTCCCGCGAACTCGCCAAGCGGCCGCTTCAGGCGAACAATAGTCGTCTTGATCTTCTGCCAAGATGGAGTGCAAGCTACTCGTGTAGCGGGGAATGAGCGCTTCTGGTGGTCCCCCGGGATCGCAAAGGGAAGTAATTCTCCCTTTCCCAGCGTGTAACATAAAAAGACCGTAGAAAGGTCCATTTGCTGCTTATGGGAATTGGGCCACCTGGTAGGGTACGCGTAACAGTGTCTGTACCGTCTGGGCTGTCGGTTTCTCTCTGTGTCTGTGCCTCCTTTTGTCTTTCTTTCTTTCCTTCCCTCTGCGTCTTTCTATCCCCACTCCTCACTCTCCCTTGTCGTCTCAGCGCGTTCCCCGCGCCTTCCTTTGCTTGTTTGCTTCCAGAATAGACGCTCTTTGCATCTCAGGTCCTGCAGGCCCGTAAGTGTAGAGATGATCTCTCTCCAAATCGATTGCAGAACGCGTTTGCTTAGAGAAGATCCCGTGTAGGCTTCAGTGCCTGGCACCCTATTCTTTCATAATGAATTTAAACGCTGGTGCTGTTTGGACTTCCATCACCCCGCCCCTCTCTCTTCTCCCCCCACCTTTCTTTTCATCCCCCCTTCCTCCGCCGCTTACCTAATCACCCGTTTGGAGTTTGCTGTTGGCTTACTTTGGAGAATTGGTTAGCACTGAATCCCTTTGTGCCTGATCTCTTTCGTGTGGTACCATTGCTGTGCAGTGTGGAGTTGGCAAATTTGCTGAAAACAGGCTATTCTGTGCTACCAGCTTGCATGGAAAGATGCCTCGTATTACCATAAAAATGGGGGAAGGGGAGGAGAGGAGAATTAGTGAGAGCGGGAAAGATTGAGAGGGAGCGAGAGAGAAAGACAAGAAACAAGGTTAGCCAGTATATGGTAGTTAGGAGAACTAGAACAAAGGGGGTGAGTGTTAAATGATCTGTGATGGTGTTAACACAGAAATAACTCAACGGACCTTTCTGTCTCTATAAATCTCACCTTATAAGATTAATATGTCAAAAATATCCGTAAAGACGGCTTTCGAAAGGCATGGAAAGATTCATCTTGGAACAAACTTTCGAAAATTCTCTAGGCCTTCTGTTAAAGCAGTTGCATGGAAATCACACAAGAGGAGGACATGACGGGGAGATTTAAAGGACTCGCGGCTTCGTCGCGGTTCGAGAAAGGACCCAGAAAACTAAGCTGGAGAGCCTGTGCACGCGGGGTGAGCAGTGTGACAGGCCAGGCAAGACGGTGCTGGAGGAGATTGTTGTAAAGATTGTACATTCGCGGCTACTGGCGGCAATCGCTGTACCTTTGGTTAAGCCGCATTAGAGTTTCTTTATGAATTAGCCCCGGATCGTTCCTTGTCGCCGGAATATAATTAAGCCGCAGCTGTGTGCATGATCGATACTTAAACATTGGGAGCTCCTATAAATCCCTATGCTGAGAAATAGGACAGGAGTTGAGGGGTTGGGGTTGTGGGGGAGGTGGAGTTGTGAGTGGTGAAGGGAGATAGTATCCATCTGGGGGTGCTTACTGTTGGGCTTGCGAAGGGTGGAGGGGGGGGTGAATAGAGGATTGGAGAATATGGTGTGTAGATAGTAAATAAAAAAAGAGCGGGGAATAAATAGAAATAGATGGTAATCAAGATAAGTAGCTTGGGAGAGCTGGGGGAAAAGGTGGAGGGAAGATGATTAGTGACGGAGAAAAAGCAACACTGAAGAAGGAAGTAAGCGAGGACTGAGAGCTCTTAGAAACTGACCGTTGGCTGTGGGGCAGAGAGGGAAGGGGAATGAAGGACGGCCATGTTTACAGCAGACCTGCTGATACGTATCAAAGAGTTCAAGCCATCTTTCCTTCACTGTGCTGCCTGCCCGTCCGCTGGCCTGTCTGCGGTTTTAGTTTGTCAAAGTCGCAACTTCGATGCTTACAGAGTAAGTGTATGGCGGTATAAAGAGAGAGCACTGTAAGGTACTGTATTAAAACCATCTTTGCGGGTTTTTTTAAACAAGGGCATCAAATTAGATTTACTGCAAGGGGATGTCTTGCGGACATGATAGGTTGAGTATTGAAGAGCTGGGCGGCTTGCGCAGGTAATGAAGCAAGGCTGCCAGTTGCATGACGGAATAATGCACGTGTTAATGTCTTCATTTCCCAGGCCTTTGTGTGAGGAGTGTCTGTATATTTGAAGGCTGTTATTACATCTTCGAGGGGCTGTTCGGACAGAAGCACAGCATGCAGCAATACCGAAACAGCGGCCTGCGCGGCTTATTAAATAAAGCGTAGTTTTTACCCTGACAACCATTACTTGTAGCCGTGACGTCAGATGTGGTAGGCCAACCATCGAACGCGTCAAGACACAGGGCAAAAGAGAATGAGTACAGCCGGAGTCGTATGCTTTTTTCCCCCCCTCTCAATAATTGCAGATGGTCGTGCGAGACACCACTAAGTCAAACGACTAGTAGGTCTGTGTGAGAGTGCAGTAAGTTCACGCTGCAAGGTCGGGTTTAAGACGTTTTGTCTTTGAAGCAGGCACTGTAAATAGACCCTACATACCCCACCCCGAAGCAGCAATCGTTAAACAACACAGTGTGATAGCTGACTGAAAACACGCATAACATTCCCAGTGGAAAAGCCGAACGTCAAACAAAAAACAAGATAGCAACAGGTTGTAGAAAGTGGGAGAGCAAAGGATAGTTGTGTGTGTGAGTGAGAGAGAGAGAGAGAAGGCTACCAGCAAATAGCTTTTCAGAAACGCCGATCGAAAAATTGTAGCTTGCTTATTAAAAATGCACGTCATGACGTATCTGTTTCGTCGTATATCGAAGCCGACCGTACTCTTCTGAGGGGTAAAAATAAACAACAGCCAAAAAAAAAAAAATCCAATGTACTCGTAGAATTTAAAAGCGACCAAACACAAGCACCTATATGGGTTATCACATCAGCCTCGTTGAGAACAAACACAACTGTACTGTAGCATTAGTGGACGGCTGTTGAAACGATGAAAGGTGCTGTGTATGTTTACGCTGTGCCTACAACTTGAGTGTAGGCACGGCTAACGAGTCGACTGTCGTCAGTATGCAAAGTAAAAGTTTCATTTAGCTAAGGAAAAAGGCCTCAGTTTTTCTTGGCTGTTTTGCACTTTAAGAACTTCGAAGTTTAACCTAAGTGTATGGGTAATGCAAAAGCCAAAACCACTCCCAGCTTTGAGAATTATCGGGCCTAAAAAAACGCTAAACGCAAACAGAAAAAAGCCTAAGGAATTAATTCACGATAAAATTTCAGGGACAGGGTGGAAAAGTCACCTTACTCACACCTGAGTTTCGTTCACTGATATCGACAAGCGCTGCAGCATTTCTTCCCTTTTCTTTGGAAACGAGCGTTGATGTATCAAGATTGTTAGTTTATTCTTTAAAAATAATTGAAAGGATTCTTTGTCCCTCCAGTTTATCTGTGCTGATGTCTTCCCATTTTCTTCTTATGTGCTTGCTGTTCTCTCTTTCACCTCTGTACGGTCCTCTGTACTCCCCAAATCTCTCCCTCTCTCTCTCTCTCTCTCTCAGTCTGTGTGCAAGCGCGCTCGCGCGTGTGTGTGAGAGAGATGAATTATATATCTCAAGTTACTAGTTAAAAAGAAAATATAAAAATATTGCTTTCGCTCACGCACGCGTGTACGCACACACTCGTTCATTAGCATTTGTTTCTTCGTGGATGCGTTCGCTTGCATGTTTTTTATATGTCCATGCGTGCGTGCTTGCCTGCGCGCGCGCCTTCCAAGAAGTGAAGCATTGAAGGGGATATGAAGTGGCCCCACAGATCAGCACTCAATTATCTGGTGTGATCAGGGGCCACAACCGAACTGATACTCTCCCTTGGAGCCATGTTTGATTTTCATTTACGATTGGTCTCCATAACGGATTGAACACGCTGATAAAACAGCGAGAAGGGAAGAAAAATATGAATAGGGAGAGCGGACACAAGATGGCAGGCGATGATGAACGAGACAGTGGGCTTTCTGCGGGCTGTTCGCGAAACGATTGAGAGAGAGAGAGAGAGATCCAGTACAGAACGTTCTGTCTTTAGTATGCGACTTAAAAACGAGTCTTTGCGTTCTGCGACAATCGCCCTTAACAAAACCTTCCGCCTTCTCGAGTTTTTTGCTCTGTTGTCTCTTCCCCCATCCCACCTCACCCCCAATTCTTCTGCAGCATATTGTAGCGTGGAGAGTTGCTTTTAGCTACTGGCTGTGAAACGTTTTCACTAATTAAGGTAGAGACAGTTAATCCTGGGCATTCTCGCCAAGTCCGAGTGCGTGAGTTTGCACAGAGGAAATGCATGTGTATGACGAAAGCATGGAGAAATTTCAGCCTTAACAACTACAAAGACCACGTGTTTCGTCTGTGTGTAAAAGTGTATTTTTGGTGTTCCTGATTTCTCTGTTTATATATATATATATCTCTTCTGTCCAAAACACGCTGACACAACAGAGGGCCTGGATAACTTGTTACACACTCCACTGTAGCTATCCGTCGAACATTAAACTGTCTCTCCGCACTGACCATCTAACTGCAGCTATCTGGGTGGTAGATGTTTCGGTGTTTAGATAAGTAACTGGGCTCCGTCACATCATATTCCCGCCGAGATATGGATCTAATAGTTAAATCTCTCTCTCTATATATATATATATCCCCCCCCAATAGTAACCCAATAAACAGATTAAAAACTATTTTATACGCTGAACTTTGGGGTAGAGCCCTTATTGCCAGGCAGGGTTACGTTACATAAGGCTTGCGGCAAGTTTCACCCAGCGCGGTTAGGTGCACAAAGTTTGTGAACAGTTTTATAGAGGCGAGGAACTAGGTCTTCGCTAGGCAGATGGGGCCTGTGGCTGTCCCTGCTGGTAGAGCTGCAGTCTAGTGTGTGGAAGGTTGCTGGTTCGAATCTAGATGTGGCCAAGAATTGTATCCTGGAGTTAAACATTGTGCAAACTCCATTCGGTCATCCCCCAGTCATTAAATCTACCTGTCCACACTGACCATCTTATTGCAGCTATTAGTCTGGTTGTTCTTTCATTGCATAGCTTAGTAATATGACCCCATCCTCCCATGGTGCGGAATCACCAATAAGTGGGAATACTGTCCCTCTAAAATTGTCTACCTAACTAACTGGGCTTCGCTAGTAGACAGTTCAACAGCACCGTATGTACGAGCGGACACGACTACAAGTGACTGTTCCCGTCTGCCAAGTAAAACTTCCATACACGTCGTCTGGTTTCAAGCAGTTGCCAGAGGGATGCAGAAACAGCGACGTCCTGCACCCGCAGGTTCCGCGGAAACTAGGCTGCATAGTCTGGGGCTCCATGGGAGGCTGCCTGCACTGGTGGGGGTGGAGGGATGCTCGCTGGATGGTGGGAGGAGAGTGCCGGGTAAGGAGTGAGTTCTAATCAGTAGCTAGCCTCTTGGGACTGGGGCTAGCACAAGATGACAAACAAATGATGCGAACCATCTGGTCCCCTCGACCCTGTCCCTGCCCGAGTCACCCGTATGGAGCGCCGGTCAGTTTGCCTGATATCGCGTCCTCAACTCTCGCCCCTGGGGACGCGTGCGTGCGTTCGAGTGTTTGGCTGCCATCAGCATTTAAAACCAAGCATTTTAATACCCGGGAGCTAGACTCGTCATCGGAGTGCAACAAGCATGCATAGGCTTGCGTAGCTTTTAAATGCAGATTTCGACTTCGTTTTAGGGCAGCCACAGGGACACGTTAGATTAACTTTTCCTAGTAAAGTTTAACCTGAGCAGAGTTACAGCTGGTGACGCGTGCTTGGTGCCGACACACAGGGTCGTAGGTTTGGTCCCATGTCCGGCACACCACCTGTTTACAGGCTGCCCGTCGGGGGTTTTCTCCGGGCACTCGTGTTTCGTCCCCCTTCCTCTTCCCCAGCACCCTTCACCACCCTCTTCCTTGCTTTCGCAGTCCTGCGTTAGTTGCTGACATGGCGTTAAGCAATCAGTAAACCGAGTTGTCCATTCGTGTCCAACCATAAAGTCTCACAGTGTGAACTGGGCCTTTGACTAGCTTGCAGTAGCGTTCTGTCTAAACACACATTTCACGAAACGCACATATTCCGTGCGTTTGCCCATAGATTTGACAAGGAAAATATGTCTTCGAGAATTTTTGAATGGAACCAGGTGTTGTTACCGGATCCTCCTCTGGCCATGCTGCAGCTAGCCGTGCGGCATACGGCATGCGCAGAGTACGCGGTCAGCAAGCAGAGGATGGTCTACGGGCAGGAACTAGAGCCGTACCTTCACGCTTTATTGATCACACTCTTCCTTACAAAGCAAGCAGTGCAATAGGCTTTCTTTGTTTCTTTCGTAAGTTCGTTCGTTCGTTCGTTCCTGCTTTGTTTCTCTTTTGGTGCCTGTCTTGTCGTGTGGTTCATGCCCGTCGCCATCTCTCTACACTTCGCCAGGTACAGAGCGCTCAGGTGGTTCACTTTCACCCTTCAGTGACTCTGCTGTCTGTAGTCATACACGCGCAGTCCCAACACGTCTGTTTCTCCCCCCCCCCGCACCCAAACACACCCTCCTTTCTTTGCGCTGTCACGTCATTTCAGTTTTCGTCTGAGCGAGCACTGCATCGATTAGTTCACGTGCATGTGTACGCGTATGCTCTCTGACTAGGTTTGAAGATGGCGGAGTGGCTGATGCGGAACCTAGCGGAACGAACAGTCAGGCGCCATTGTGCTCGACCAGTCACTGCTTCCATTCTAATCTGTGAGGGGCAGTTGAGGGTTGGCTGGGTGTTGGTGGGCTTCCTCATCTTTGTACTCAGCAGTCTGTGCGGATGCAAACGAATGACGCCTATCATACCGTGATCACCATGTCTTTCACTTTCTTCACCCACCCCATCCCCCGCCTTTTTTCCAGGCAAGGATTTTTTTCAAAGGGAACGAGTTCTCCGTTATTTACTGATTGCGGATTATCGAAGCTCAGATAGGGTTAACCAACGTTATGTAGCTATTTTTGTAATAGTAGGCAGTGCGTTCCTTACTGGCCGAAAGGGACTCCACACGCCCTTATCGGTAACTAAACGCTAGACACGTTGATTTTAGTAGCTGATAATTAGATTCCCCTACTATTGACCCCCTTTTTCGGAGAAGCTGTGGGTTTATGGGAGAGGGTAGGAATTGAGTTACAGTGTAGGTATCGTCTTGTTTGTAATGTAAACAGTCCGTGACATTGCATACTACACGAGCCCTTTGTCGATATAGCCCTCACCGCCACTGAGTATCGCGTCTCGAGCAGTCCACAACAGGCTGGCGGAAGTGAAGACGCAACATGGATAATGTTTAACAGTCAAATCATTATGAATGGATGGAGGATTGTGCTAACTATAAATAAAGCCTTTGTAACTTACTGTTTAAAAATATTGTAAATCACACCCATGGTGATCTCAAACAATATGTTGCCCAACAAAAATATCACCTGTAATAACAGAATAAAAAGTGTATATTTTCTACTAGCCAATAGCGAGTTCTAGGCATCAGAACTGGTCGAGAAAATTTCACATTTCAGCTGAACTCCCACACGGGTCGATTGACATTGTAGTTAAAATGGACCTTACCTAAGGATAGTACTTCAATATTACATTAAGCGTAAACAGTATTTTTGCAGACATTTTGCTAGAAGCTGCCCCAGTGTCACGTTTCACAATGCGAGTTCTAGCTTTTCTTGCGTGTAGGTAAAGCTTTTGACCACCTTTCGATAGCCTCGTTGAATATTTCCAAAATGTGTTTTCTCGAAGCAGTGTGCTGTGTATGCCATTACATCACAGGGTGGCTGCTATAAATGATCTGAAGATGGTTGACTGGTAGCCGTCATTTTGATAAGAACAGTGCCATCTGATTTAACTTCCCAACTTCAATTATCAAAATTTACAAGACCTTCGAAAACAAGATTTATCCTACAAAGCTTTGTTTTTCTTTTGCACTTTAGAGCAACCTTAAGAAAGAAGACGGTCAGAAGAAATGCTAGGTTACACGGGTAGCAGAACAGCGCATTGCTTTCCAGAGGTAGCTTGCGCGTGGGTTCGCTTCTGCACTTCTGGTCGTAAGATTGGTCGTGAGGACGATTTGCCCTGTGTATTGTACCGGCATCTTTAAGTATGAACAGGACACACCAACATTCATGCAAGCCAGCCTTGGAACTTGTATTTACGTGCAGAGAGGTGACCTGTTTGGTGATGAAAACACCGGATGTGCATGACGCATTAAATTATCTTTACGTGCCTGAAGATGTGGTTTCTTTCCCCATAACCCTCTGAAAGATCAGATCATCTTTGGCCACTGGCTGCTGGAAGAAGCTGAGATGCAGGTGGCGCGGCGACGAGTCAGTATACACGATACATGCGCAGAGATCGTTTTAATTACTTCCGGTCGGGACTCCAAAAGTTAAGGGCAACTCGGTAATGAATAGCAAGACATGATTTCGTGGCGTTACACGGGAAAACATGTTTAGCTTCACATTTTTAGAGAAGACTTTTCCGTAAGACTAGAGGCAAGAGCTGGCAAAATATATCGTAGAACGCGCAGTTCTGCCGACTCGTGCGTGAGTGGGTCTGTGCAGAACTGGCAGATATCTGATGAAAAAGTGTCAGGGTTTCTACGCCATGAACGTATCTCAGGCATGCATCTCTTGCTTGTTTTTAACCGAGAAGTTTTTTCGTAACTACTTCTTTATACTGGTTTGTTTTTTTTAAAAGTGAATTCACGAAGTTTTGATAGACTATTAAACATGAAATAAATACATAAATACATAAACGTTTAGTTCAGCAACTGTTGGTATCACACACGTAAAGCACTGTCGCACAGGACTAGGTGTACACGCAGACCCACTCATGTGGTCGCGTACGTTGTAACGGCATATACGACCTAGTCCACGGATTATGAGTTGGCCTCGATCCCAACATGCAGCTGACTTCAACCGAACACAGTCCATCGACCGCCGTCTATGGATTGTTGGGTGTCTCCGACCCTTGAGAGAACGATCTGGTCAAATAAGTTTTTGTTTCACATATGAATCTATGGCTTTGCGGAGTATCTGCCTCCCACTTCCTTCAACAGATTCCGACCACCGGGACAGAAAGGGGAGTCCGAAGGGGGTGGAGATCGAAAGGAGCGAAAGTGTGTGGGCTGTGGAATGGATACCGTGCATGAGATGAGAGGGTGGGGTGGTGGGAAGGCCGCTATCAATATTTTCTGTAGAAAATTATTGACTCTTTCCTCTTTCCCCACATCGACTGACTGGAGGTGGGGGTTGGGAGCTGTTGCATCCGACCAGTACAAGGGGCTTCCAGTGGCCGATTATTGTGTGCACTTGCATTGGTATTGGTAGAAGCGAGCCGTGGTGGGTAGTCTAGTCAACATGACGTTTTAGCCGTCAATTTTATTGATGTCTCCATAGGCTGTTTTCCTCAGTTTATGCCTTTTTCCTTCCTCAGTGCGAGCCCGGCGCTCGACAACCACGTTCTGGCCGTAGCCTTCTCCCGGCATGGACGCTACTTCGCCGTGTGTGATGACAGGAAGTACCTGCATGTCTACGCTGGGCACGATGACCACTGGACCCTGGTCAGTTCAAAGTGAGAATCGTTTGGCTGGTTTTTTTATTGTTTATTTTGTGTTTTCGTTTCTCTTTCTGTATGGTCATGCTTGTTCGTGTGTCTGTTACGTTATCTTTGTCGCGTGGCCATTTTGGTTCGTGGCAACGACTGATTTCGCGTGAGTAGATGTTAACGAGTGGATGCGAGTGTGTGTGTGTGGTGGTGGTGGTGGGGGGGGGATAGTGTGCGAACTCACGTACGCTTGTGCATTCAAATGTGTTTGTGCGTGCGTCTGTGTACATGCGTGCATGCTTGTATGTGGGTGCGTACGTTTGTCCTAGAGTGAGTGCGCACGTGCATGCGTACGTGTGATGTGTCTGTTCCACGTCTGTGCATGCATCCCTTGGCAAGTCTTGACGCACGATCTCTTAAGTACAACAATTGTCTTGTCGTTGAGCTGGTTCTAAACACGTTTACCACTCGCTATCCTGGCCTTTCTGAGTCTCCCCTCTGCCCACTGGCCACCAGCGCTGGCTAGATCTTCCGTGAGCTAGGTCTTTTATTGTCCGTTCCGCATTTTCAGGCAACAAAGACAAGTGGTCGGTATTTGCTTAAGAAATGGAACGTTTGCCGCTGCTGCAGGTCTGAACATCCTGCGGCAGTCGATATCTGACCCAACACTGCACCGTCCTCGGATGTGTACCGCTGTCTTGCCAGCAATGCATCGCAGACAGAGCTACAGTTTTATTTTCCTTAGTGATTTTTATTTCTGCCACACCGACAACTAGTATATTTTCAGCTGTTCGCCTGATGATAGTGGTTCTGAAATATTTGTCGTTTATGAGTTATTTGCCTGCACTATGTAGCGAGGTGGCTTCTCGCGCGCGCGCGTGTGTGCGCGTATGCGTGCGTGCGTGTGTGTGTGTGTGTGCATGCGTGCATGCGTGGTCCGTGAATTGGCATGTATATGTGTTGGTGTATGCGTCTCCTTTAATGATCATGCGCGTATTTATATGCGCGGCGTGAACCAGGGCTGGGATGAAGGAGGATTTGTTCTCATTTCTCATTTTCCATACATGGCAATTTAGGGATCATTCACCGTCAGCATTTCATCAGCATTTTATAATTGGATTTAAACAGTGACAAATTAAAAAGAGGAGCCAGGAGACACACCTTCGCCAAATGACAAGGAGCTGATGCTTGAAGGTAGTGTGTGTGTGGTAATGTTTTAGGAGTCCTTTCTGTCACTCCCTCGCATGCTCATTCACTCCAATTCTTATTCCGAACTGTATCTCTTTTTTAACTGACCGACCTTCTTGTCTGTTCCCGTCTCTCACCTTTATGAATTGAAAAGTTATCGAACTGTGTTTGTAGTATGTACAGATTTTTGGAGGGGGGGGGAGTGAAAAGGATGCTGGAGAAAGAGGAAGGGGGTGCAAATAGGGAGTACTCCGGGTGGTGGTGGCAAGTCCAATGGACAGCGAGAAGCACAAAGCAGGTATACCCGACATGTGACTTCTCGACCGTGTGTGTCGGTGATAAGAACGCATGACCGCTGTGCTACGGGGCCCCGGCGAAATAACCCGGACACGCATGCGCATGACACCTTTCATCCCGTGTAGCGCACACAGGCTTGAACTTACGAAAGCCCTACCTAATACCACACCATAACTACCCCTAACCCCCTCCTCTCCCCCACCAAAAAAAATCGTAAGCTAATATGGTTTGGAACCTGCGACATACCCATGAAACCCAATTTCTTTACCAACTCGGCTACAAATCACCACGGACTCGCCTCTTCACTGTAACTATAAGAAGTCACGCTGTATAGAGGTCATGGTTTGACCTATAATTATGGATTGTTGTGATTAGAAACTGGCATGCAAATGCGCAGAGCATTTTGTACGCTGCGCATACGCGCCCGGGCTGGGGCAGAACGCATTTTGGGGAAAAAAATTCTTCGAACCTGTCAGTATGCAGTGTTCATGATGGTTGACCAGTGTCTACGATCGTGTGCATGCAGCGCGAGACATCACTGTGCGCACTGAAGCATGACGTCACTGTGTGTTGTGCCACGGCTACTATTTGCTTATCATTATTTATTATTTTTTGTGAACGGCCAGTTTTTAAAACCAAACACTATGCAGTGATATTGCCTGATGGAGCTGAACACTTATATGGCACATATCAGAAACTGGCAGTTTATCACATGGAGATAGAAATCTGAAGATAGAAACTAGAAAGGACATTTGTAAGAAAAGTAGAGGCAAGAAACAACAACAACAACAACAACAACAACAACAACAGAAATCCAAAAGAATGAGGTAGTTTATACTCGGGTACAAGTAGCAGTTGTGTGTAGACTAGAAGATCGAACTCGCATCGTGGAAAGTATTTATGATAGAGGCATGTCCCATCCGACAGTGGTAAGACACCTTTCAGTGGCAGGATGCACCTGACAGTGGTAGATGTTCTCTTGTCGGACGCTGTGCCTCACCCCTCTTCATTCTTGACCCCTTGGGCTTCTGGGTGTTTGTGACGGATTAAAGGCGCTTGGGAAGGTACTTGAAACAATCGAGAAATCGATTAGACCTGAGCAGAGGTGTTTTTGCTCCCCATTCTTCCCCCACCCAACCCTTGCCATTCTCTGTGATAAACCAAATACTGATGAAAGCCAGTTGTGCAATTGTCAGTACCTTTTTCAACACATAACTATGGAGCAGGTTCTGTGCAGTTCTGCTAGTGGTTTTAATCTCGTCTTTATATTGACCTTGATCACCGATCCAGGAGTCATTTCCAGTGGATTAAAAATGTGGAGTTTTTTTTTTTAAAGAAAAACCATATGGCAGCAGGCAAGCATTATGACGCGGACACACCCGCGTGATTCACAAGAGCATGGCAGTGCTGATGTGTATGTCTGATGTGTGCATGCTTTGTTTCAGGTCATCTGACCAATTCCGCTGAATTGTAGCTGAAGGGGGAAGTACGCATGCCTGAGAAATCCTTCCGTGATACGTTTCGTGTTCAGTGAGCCGGTGCCTGCGCACATGCATGCATGGCTTGCTGTTCGTCTGCCAGTACTGTTCTGTAGCTGTGCTGCCTAGTAACCGGCCGAAAGCGGGAGTCAGACGATGCGACTAAAGCTGTGCTCAGACGGTTTGACCACGCTGAACGAAACGGTGATTAATAGATAGGTCAACTGTAACTCCTTTCCCCACCCTATCACCACCCAAATCCTGTGACTTGTTTCCGTCAAAGTTGATCAACTGCTCTACACACGCACGCCCTTGGTACATTATCAGTAAGAAGGAGGTGCCTGGCATATCCTTTTCGTAATTCCAGGAAATCGTTCTGGCACACCGTCTTGTGTCACACGGTCAGCAGGTTGGTGTTTCTTTCTGAAGACGCGGTCGCGTCGTGTCATTCACGTTTAAAGAAGACGGGAGATCGATGTAGGACGTTTTAGCGACGCAGTCGTTCCCCCATAGTTCATGTTTGTTCATGTTTTCCACTTGGTTTTAATGTAACATCCCTTTCTCTGGTTTTTCGTGACTGAAAGAAGGAAGGAAAGAAAAGGAACGAAGGAAGAAACAAGAAAGGAGAAAGAGAAAAAAACTGAGAACTAAATAAATTGGAGAACACAAAACACTAGCGTTATAGCCTTGATATGCGGGGATTTATGAGAGGATCAGGCCACCCCCAAAAGTCTGAACAAAATTACTGTCGTCATCGATTTTGACATTTCATTTCAGTGTGCATACTGGCAACGAGGCGGGGGCTGGCCAGACCATGCAGTAAACGTCATTAAATCTGTTCGTCTACTCCCCCCGTCGCTCATCCTCCTCAGAGTGTGTCGCGCGGTTTGTTTTTATTTTGTCTTCTTTTTAACTGACCGGATTTCCCCCGAAGTCTTGCGAAAAGGTCACTGTGAAGGGCCACTATGCATTCACATATAAACTGTCCAGGTCTGTGTAGAAAACTTCATGTGAAGAATTTTTATGATTTTTTAATAAGAATTTTCAAGAAGGCCCGTGGGGCTGTAACTATGGACCACTGACTTATCTGGCGGCTTGCGAGGTCTGCAGCAGTCTGTGCTTCAAGACATTGCTTCCTGCCGAGAGCTACCTACAAGGTATAGTGTTTGTTCCTGGCTCAAAATAAACTGCTTCTTTCTCCGCAGAGATTTGAAAACTCTAAGTTAGCACGGACAAAGAGGCTACAGCTGATTCTGGCCTATAGCCCTATACTAGAAGTGGGACACAAAGGCTTGTTCATTGGTGGGGAGGAAAGTAGAAAGAGAGGGACATGAGCGAGGGTTTTGGCGAGGGATGACTGCGTTCGTAGTTAATAATGGAAGGGGATTTCGATGATATCAGCTTTTGAATGCAGACGACGGGCTGGACAAGGATCTTTTGTTGTGGTCAGATAGAGTGCAGCACACTGAGTATACCCCTGGCACGATTTGAAGTGTACATGTGTGGTGGTAGTGATGGGGGGGGGGAATCTAGATTGGGACGGTTTGGGGGGTTAGAAGGGGGGTTCGAGACATAGCCAACTGGATTCAGGGGCACTAGTATTGAGGGTGTGTAGAACGGGTTGCCATCCTTTTGGGATGTCTCTGGGCCTTTCAGGGGCTCACTTCCCGACGAACCACTTCACCTTTGTCCCGGATGCTCTAAGGGAGAGCGAACCTTGGAGTATTTCATCTGCACACAGCTGCTGCAGCATCCACAACGCGTTGCCTCAAGGATACGGCACGCGAGGGCTGGTGCTGGTGCGGACACCATGGCACGGCGAGACCTTGCCGTGCGGCACAGCGGGTGTAATTAAAAACTCGTCACCACCCCGCCCCTTGGAGGGAAAGGAGAGGGTTGCTGTGCTGGTCGGATGGGGTGGGGGGGTAGTGGTGGAAGCAGCAGTCTGTTGTTCTGTCAGTGGGGTGCATGCAGTTCGCCAAAGCCCCCTCCCCGCCCTCCCTTCTTCACCGACGCACCCCTCCCGCAATCCCTGTTGTCCTGAAGCGGGTTGGGGAACGCGAGGGGCTCAGATTTCCAGCATCAAGGTGGTTCGGATCAGGTGTGACTAATGGCGTCCCGCCTCTCTTAGCCTGGCCAGGTGTAAGTCCTGCTGTCTCAGCTCTTCGCTGGTGTACCGAAAACATTGCGCCGTTCGCCCACCGGCTGTTCAATAGGCAGGCGTTCGACTGGTCTAAAAACATCCCAGAAATAAATAATTCCTAGATTTTTAGTCTTATCTCGAATGATTTTGTGGTTGGTTTATTATTCAAGCCAGCAACGACGGCGACCCCGTGACAGGGTTCAGTGGTGTAAACAGGCGCCGATACAAGAAACAAAAAAGAAAAAAGAAGACAAAACAGAAAAGAGTTCGCGTGCCGAAGAAGGGATCCGAACTCACCACTTCTTCCTGTCACCACGCACGCGTTGCCTTTATGGTACGTGCCCCCACTCCACCCCACGTGACTTCGGATAGGATGGCGTAGAACTACATTAAAGCCGTAGCAGCGCCATTTATATATATATATATAAAGGTAGGATTAAATAAGTGCCTTTCTAACTGAACGAGAAGAGAAACACGTGACTGCCGCTTGGACACAGGAATTAGGCCAAGCTAAAATTGACAAAAACAGGATCCACGTTGCAGGGCATTACTTTTCATCAGGACAACACACATTAACAAAGACCCAAACTAGGTACTTATCTGAATAGAACTCACAGGTGGGCAGCCCATAGAGAGCGCAGGAAGAGGGGATTCATGGAATGTTCGTCCTAGTTCGCCCAAAGTTCGCCCAAAGTTCGCCAGCGACGCGCATTTGCAATTTGCCAGGTTTTGCTAACTAGTACCTACATTCGTCCCGTTAAGAAAGGCCCTAAGCGAAAGCAAATCGATAAATTATGTTCAGGCCAAATGCACTTCTTTGACGTTTCTTTGAACAATTTGAATAGAAGGTGACTGATGTGACAGTACTGGTGCTGTTTTGGTATTAACCACACTGTAAACAAGAAGGGTGCAAGTTAAAACACTTATTTTGTTACCGAAACGGAACGGATTTTACGTTGATCTTGAACGCTTTACATGTGTTAGTGCTTAACTAGTGTAAAAAGTGCTCTATTCTGCATTTTCGAAATGTCAGGAAATGTATAAATGGTGTTCAGAAAATGTGCCAAATGTATGCCAGCAGCAAGTGTTCAGTCAGCTAGGGTCATGCTAAAAACTCTTATAACAGATGCAGCATACATCTTACTATTTACACAGGCAGCAGATATTTCGCACCTGCTTTGACACTTTTTTACATGTAATTAGTGTTAATATTTAGAGGGCAAAGTCTATGCCGCCTGTGCGTTCGTGAGAGAGAGAGAGAGAGGGTGGGGAGGGAGGGGGAAGAGTGTAGAAAAGGAGATATTGTTGGTTTGTTGGTTGGTTGGTTGGTTTATTGCTTGATTAACGTCCAGTCGCAAACCAGGTGCATATCAGGACGTTGCTGCTTACACAAGTTAAGGTTGTGCCACACTGGGACTGCTGTCCCAACACAGGCTTCAGTCCCACCCAGTCACATTATACTGACACCTGGCCAGTCAGTCCCAGTGCTGTTCCCTGTAGTTCCAGGTCGTCTGGCAGGAGAGCTACTAGGCTGCCGATTTTTAAGTCTTTGATATGATTTGGCCCGGGAGCGCGAACCACCGACCCCTCGGAAGCGGACGCCTGAACCACAAGACCACCGAGACGGTGTGAAGAAGTGGGGAGAGATGGAGAAATGATCACGTGCCTTGCAAGTACATGTTGATGTCACCAAATTGTAGTTAAGTATTGAACTTTTACAACTGAACCGTTTTACATTTTTAAATTGTACATTGTTTTTTGGGGGTGGGGGTGGGTGTAGGTAGCAAATTCAGGCGCCCATTGTTTTAACTATGGATCTCAAAGAAATAAGTTAACGTTGACCTGAGATCAGGGATGAGATTTGACTTCACCTGAGCAGCCTTATCATGACGTTTATAGATCTTGAATGAGGTGGTATTAAAGTGTCATTTCTAAGTGATTTTGGCGGTGGTGGTGGTGGTGGCGGCAGTGGCTGTGGTGGTGGTGTCACGCCATCAGTAGCTTAGTGATGGTACACTAGCAAGTTGGAATGACACGTATTACTTACGCATTTTTCTTGTGATTTTTACGGACCATTTTTTGTATGGAAGGAAGATATGAACCTCATGCAACGGAGTCCTTGTTTAGCAGAGCATCAGGCCCAACGAGTCAGGGCACAGCAGAAAAGGAGCGAGCGAGGTATTGTGGGATTCCGAGTTTGCTGACGCACATCCCCGTTGCAGTCGCTGGTTCGGGTAGGCAGGGAGCGGAGTTCGGGGCGGTTGGGAAGGGAGGGGGGAACAGGGAACTAATCGATACGGTTGTTTGTCCTACCGGCGAAAGACTTGCCTCGAAAAGACACGAAACTGGAGCGTTTGGAAAATGTCACTTAAAATTATTGCAGTTCTTGGAGCGTGCCTGGGCGTGGTCGCGACACAGACGCCACCGGATGCCGTGTAATAAATAGTTTCGCTCCTGCAGCCGTGGTGTCCTGTACCGTGCTGTACCGCGCTGCATGTTGCAATGTCTCCAGCGGTCTTCCTCGACCTCCACGCAGCCTTGACCTTAAACTTCAAGCCGGTTCTGGGATTCCGTAAGTGATAGGATCCCATTCGCAGAACCACCCTTGACGTGTAGGCCCGAAGCTTGCAGCAAGTCTTCGTTGCCAAGGTTGCGGCATCTTCCGTTCCCCCTCCTCCCTCACAACCCAAGGTTGTGCCAAGCTTCGCTGAGGAAGGAGTTTTGCAGGTGGTTCTGACTTGTCACCGTTTCTGCTCAGTCTGCTTGCAGCAAAGCCTACGGATACCAGGTTACCGAAGGTCGGTGTAACATTAGCGCCCAGTTTTGGAGCTGTTACGTGGGCTGGGAATCCTCGTGTCCTCGTCTCGCCCATTTTTGATGATGCTCGCTGTCATTTGTCATCTGGCCAGACATTTGACCTGTGGAAGGTGACCCCTACACACTGCTACTCGAAGTGTTCTTATTCTGTCATATCGGATGCCCTGTCTTAGGTAGTTACCCAATCTTTTTTCTCTCCATTCTTTCCCAGCCCTCCTCCCCCACCCCCCACCCCCCCAAAAAAAAACCCCCAAGAAGAAACAGTAAATGGAATATAAATCATCTGCTCGAGAGCAGCCCTGAGTGAAGAACAGAAGTAGATCACCTCAGGGCGCTAGCCGTGCGGGCTGATTACACATTGTGTTCGACAATACAGGAGCGAAAGAAAAGCGAGATGGTATTTCAGCCAGAACAGACGAACCGGGCAGCGCAAGGTCTGGTGTGAGGAATTCTGAGATTAAAACTCTCTTGTTCATCATGCCAGAGATTTTTAAAAGGGGGATAAGAAGGGGGAAGGCCAGAGGAAAATATAGTTGGAGGGAAAAACTATTGGTTCGTCAAAGAAATTAATCTAAAGACATAATATGAAACAAGAAACGCCAGCACAAAAGAACACATTCACGCGATGCGGAGCTGTAGGCCGGTGATAAACAGCCAGCTTTTTCTAGGCTATCATCATGTCCTCAAAGAAAGAAACTCAGTACATTCCTGTAGTTTTCTTTCAGACCTGCCTCGGTCAGCGCTGGAACAGGGCATTTTTTTTTTTTTAGGGGTAGGAGGGATGCAGTGGGCCGTTGAAGGCCGAACAGCCGTTGAGCATGGAGGAAAAATGCTACTTCATTTGCAGAAACAGCCGGCTTCTTGTGATCTATAGTTGCTCCGACTAATTAACTAATTACCTCATGCCGACAACCTGTCTCATAAGGAAGCCAGTCTCCCCAGATTGGCTCAGAACGGGCCCGCGTGCATGAAGGAGTAAGGAACGCTGTCGCTGGATAGGAAGGACAGCCGCGTCGTGAGTAGCAGTCAGTTCGTTCGGCCCCGAGGGTACTGCTCATGCGACCCATCCCAAGGGGAACCTGCATGAGCATTATTATCTGCCCTTCTGGTCATGCGAGCGATCATAAGCCCCGTTTGCCATATGTATTTTAAGTGGGCCATTCCGTGTGAACAGAAGGTATGAATGCTCATGCAACCAAGTCCTGTGTCGGCTACTGTGAACATAAAAACTGGCGGTAAATTACAAATTGCGAACTGTTAAATATATGAAAAAATATGTCAAAATTCATACGAGCTAGTCGCGTGTGTGACTTGCTGTTCAACGTGTACTGTGCTAGGACTGGTGGCCTTCGGCCTCTGGAACTTAACGTCTTGAAGAACGGTCGCGCGCGTGAAGTGGGGGGAGGGGGGCAGGCGGTGGGTCGCAGGCTTGTGGCTGGTCGACGGCTCATCACTGTTGATTCTGTGAGTCACTGCCAGGACCCAGCTGGCACGGGCGGCTTATGTTCCCACAGACCTTTTTCTTCTTCCGCTTTAGTCTAATACCCAGCTAGCCCAGGGAGGGTGGGGGTGGGGTGGGCTTGGGAATCGGCGCTTCCGTCTGAAGGTTTGTGTCCGTTTTTCGTCCACACTTGCCGGGCTTTGAACATTCAGGCTCAAACTAGAGCCGCTATCCGCTTTCCATACTCTAAAACTTCACAGAAATGTCGAAGTGAGAATGAGTTTGTGGACACCTGTACGTATAGAAAGTAGAGACGAATGCTTATACAGCGGAACACAGGAAAGATCACACGTTTAGTATAGAGTTAATGTAAGTAAGGATAAGTGAGGAAGTTACGTCCAACAGAGGCTGCTTTTTTTCTGTGTTGGTGTCTCCACCCCAATCCTTCCTTCAGGGATTGTCATATAAAGGAGCGAGCAAGCTAGGTTGGCGAGGAGTGTAAATTGAGGTTCTGGAATGTCTACAAGGGGTTCTGTCAAGCGATTGATCGATTAGTCAGTCAATCAATCAATCGCTCGGTGGGTCCGTCGGTCACAGGCTGTCAAGGTTCTTCTTTTTTTCCATCAGGAATGTCTTGTATGAGACATTTTCAGTACTGTGTATTCTTCTTCCAGTCATCTAAAACATTTTGTGTACCAGCTCTTTGATCAGTCTCTTTCCCTCCCTCCTTGTGTCTCTCTGTGTGTGTGTGTTTACAATGTTTCTTCCACTTTGGTCTGGCCTTTTGGAGGTCTGGGAACCATCTTCCATGTAAAACAGCGAAACAGCAGCCTTACATATTGTTAGTGATCAGATGAAATCGGCCCAGCCAAGCGGCCAGGCACTTATTCGATGCCTTCTCCTCTCCAAGTTATTTAGGGCCCTGAACCATCCTTTCCTGTCGTTCTGTACTAGTGTTGAAGTTGAGCAGAAAATAATCAGCGTCTTCTGGTCGTCATGTTGACGTGAACTTTTTTTGAATGCTGTCTGTAACCTCAAAGGTCAAACAACGACCTTTGACATTAAACATTCATCGACTTTCTTTTATACTTATGTCTGCGCTAACATTCACTAGCGACGCTATCCTGGCTTAGGAAACATTTGAATTTACTTAGATTGCTACATGGCAGGGCGGGAAATTCCCATCCGCTCACCTCTTTCGAATCCCCACTCCCGCACCAACCCAACAGAAAAGGGAATGATATTTTTAACAAGGACATTTATGCTAAATTGTGAAATGTTCACCGCAGATCCTGTAGTTCAGCAAGAGGAGCCTTTGTGTTGTTGGCGATGGCAATCGTTGCTAGGCTTTTTCTTGGTTCGTTGGTAACGGACTCAGTCTGCGCGTGTCTGATCGCTCTGTAAATAGCGTGCAGAGGTAAGGCAAATAAACAGGGCCAGACCTGCCTGAAGCATCCTCTGATTTCTTTTCTTCTTCCGCTCTGTCATCTGTCGGGCCTCCGACTTCTTTCTTTTCTGAGGGATTTTGTCACCGCGGATTTCCGGTGAATCAGCCGAGCGGAAAACAAAGAGTATAAAAGTAGAGCTCTTTTTAAAAAAAAAAATACCTCGCTTTTTCTGTCATTGTGCACTCTGTGTAATCTATTCCATGTTCCACATAGTCCGTTACAGGGAATTGCTAAAATGCTACCTCCCACTTTCCGAAGAGAGAGAGAGAGAGAGTTAACTACAAAGAAGGAAAGAAAAAGAAAAAGGTAAAAACTAGTGACAAGTAATGAAGTAGGAGGGCAGACACATTTATTAATGGACGCTTGAGCGGGTGCGCCGAGTTACTTGCCAAGAAGGGGGATAGGGAATGAGAAGAGTAGAGTAAGCTGGAAGACACTATTCGTTCGGCCATCAGTCGCAGGCGAACGCGTAGCCTACACTCTCGTTGCCCGAGTGGAATGACGCTGACCTGCACGTCCAGCAGTAGACGATGGCAGTGAGGAGTTTGCTCAGGAAAGACGGACACCGTATCCCTCCCCAGTCTGTGCTCAGTGGGTTTGGTTCGCTGAATCTGGCAGGGGAGAGCTGTTCACAACATCGGGCGAATTTAGCATTTAGCAGTTAATCGCTGGCCCCCGTGTTTCACTTGTGACCTGTTTGTCGAGGTTTTGAAGTGCGTGCAAATGCCTGGGAATGAGGTTTTAGAGCGCATCGGCTGTCGTTAATATTCTGCTTTACGAGTGGCACTTACCCGTGAAACCTTAATCTCGATAGTAACGCCACCTGTGACAGCCCTACAGATCAAACTACAGCGGCGGCCAGGCCGGCTACACCAGCAGCAGCCCAACAGTAACTACAGCGCCAATGATGATAATGAGAGTTGGCAAAGAAGCTTACGGTCGAAAACAGGTGCGCTGGTTTCAAGAAAACAAAATACTGTTTTGGTTTTTACCCATTATTTTTGTAGAGCCGTGCAGTTTGGTGCATGGAAGTAAAGTCTGAGGGAGAAAGAAGCTCATGTATTAACTTCATGCTGATCAAGTCCGTGATGAATGGCGAACAATACTCGACTAGTTCCTGTAGTAAAAGGTTGGCATCAACCTTTAACCCAAGGTCCTTGGTAACTTGCTCGAATCCTGCTTGGAGCCTGTGTCGCAAACCGATCCCGCACCACGTTTGTTGGGATTTGTCTGTTAGTAGGCATCGTCTTTAGGCGTACTACCCCACGTGCGGGAGATCCCTGACTGTCCTTTATCGAACCGGTGTCACTGTCCGAGTTTTTGCGACGACGTCACTACGCATGCCCAGTCATCGTCGACCTCTCTGAGTTTTCGTACTGGGCTAAGTTTTCGCAGGGAACTTATTCACTAACCATGACTGGGCATATCAGTTGAAAAATGGTGTATCGTGACCTCCGTTTTAAGTCGTTTACAGAGGTTCGATATGTGACTGTGTGGCACAGTGACCCGACTCGTAACGTGCAATACGCCCCCCCCCACCCCTACTACTGTCAAGAGCCCCCGTTAACGGGCAGTACAAACGGAAACACGACCAATTCCGCACCTCTCCTGCGCACCTCCGCTTTCTGCACCCATCCATTCCTTCCGAACCAATTCCATGTCTTGACTGACCCGCTCTCCACGTCAATGTTTATTTGACAAAAGGGACGCGGATTATGCGGGTTCAGATGTTTATTGGCCTTGTTTTTGTTACAGATCCTTGTGGCCTGTAGCGCCAGGGAGCGCTCATGCGCGGGCGACAACGCCATCTATCGGGCATTAATTCTGGCGACGTCGGATGGCGTTGGAATCGGTTACACAATGTCAGAGCGGCAGGCAGCGCCACCGAAGATGTGCGGGGGCCTCCCTCCCTCCTCTCGCGGGTCCCACACATTACGGCATCTTCATTCAGTTCCTTTGAAAACCAAGTGGCCTCCCTTGGAATAAATTGCCAGGCGTTGTCAGGGGCGATTATGCCGCTTGAATCGAGGAGGCATGAATGGAGGCCAGGAAGAACTTGGCCAAGGTTTTATGGCGCCATCTTGCGAGCACGCGCGCGACGCTGCCCCGGAGGCATTTGTTTATAATCCTCCGCGCAGAAACATATTGGTGGCATAACGACGATGTTCATGATAGTTGACGGGGATTTTCTTCTGGGTTTTTTTTTGGGGGGGGGGGGGGGGGGTTTGGGGGTTGTTACTGTGAAATGAGCGGTGCCTTTTCGCCTGTTCTGTTGTCCCCTCATTGTTGTTGTGTCGCAGGTTATGATCTGTCATGACTGCCCTTGGCTGCCACCGCTTACTCGCTTGCCAGAACATAATTCTTTCATCTATAGCCTGCATACATTTGAGTGAGAGCGGGTTGCTGTGTGAGTGAGTGGGTGGGTGGGGTAGTAGTGTAGGATCCAGTCTTTCAGACCACCCCACTTCGGCCTTTCTGAAAACAGAAACTAGAAAAAAACTAGACTAACAAGATTACATCCTTCCTTACCTCCCGAGTGAAGTTCAATAGAAAGACAAACGAAACATGGCTGGACGCTGCAATACATATATTTTCAAGTGGGTTTGACGACGTGTGTGACTTGCATCATGTAGCTGAAGTGTTGTCCACTCGGATACCTTTATTAAAGTCCTCTGGCACTTCTGTGTGTGTAGGACATCTAATCTTACCTTCTGGTCCTTACGAAGGGGTAATGCCCAGAAACGTCGACTTGGTCTGCTCTTGTCTTACTTGGCCAAGATAGTCTGTTGTTGTTGTTGTTACTGTTTTCCCTCGAAGTAGCAGTCGTTTGTTCTTATTTTTGTCTTATATATTCGCGCGTGAATGTAAACGAACTGGCATACATTTGTGCGTGCGTGCGCGCGTAAACGTACTTAAGAGAGAGACGTACACGAGCAGAGGGAGGGCGGGGGATCCAAGTAGGAAACTACGGTATGGGTCAGAAATAGCCCGGACATCCATAGAGTCGAAACGAGAATGAAATTAAGACTGAAGACCACATCAGACAAATGACAGGGACAACGAAGGACAGTTGAGGGGGTATCATCTGCTGGAAGTGTGTTCAGGGTGGGTGGCGAAGGGGTGCAGGCAAGAAGGGGGAACGGAGCGTTTGATGGATGGTCAGGTGACGCTGCCGTTTGCAGATGACTGAGCAATGTGCAGCAACGGTTTGTTCTGCACGACGGCAGCAGATAATGCGTGGCTAGCGTTGCTCGGCGCCTGCGACCTTTGGCGCCTCGCCTGAGAAGTTCGCAGGGTTAAGGTCGCCAGGGTCACGCAGTGTAATGGTTGTTGAACATGCGACAGGCCTTGATTGCGGGAGACTTGTGCGTGCGCGCGTGCATGTTTGTATACGCGCATGCGTGTGTGCATCCGCCGTTTTTTTTTTCGGAAAGGACGGAAGAGGTATAGCTGTTTGTACTTGTAAAGCATTAAAAAAAAAACCAGTCCGTTGCGTTATTAAAACAACGATAACCCGAAAATGTTCAAAAAGTGTAGATGTCTTCCTGCAGACAAAAAGCCAGAGGGAGGATATTTGTATGGTGGCTTTAAACGCAATTCTCAAATGTATATCTGTCCTCCCTAGACCATCCCAACTCATACCAACTTAACAGCTTATGGGAGAGGTCCCCTAAGGGAAATATTACAGTAAGACAGTGGACATTTCTTAAAATAGTAATATTTATTTAAAAGAGAAAAGAAAGATTGCAGATATAAGTGAAAGTCCAGTAGAGACAGGAAGGGACAGACAGAGCCACTTAAGCAAATCAAATGTTTTTATACATTTGGCTGTACGTTGTACAAGTAACTGTCTTCTTGAGATAATTGTCTTTATGGATATTTCTTAGTAATGTGTTGGAAGAGTTTTGGGTTTCTACAGAACGTTCGTACATTTAGAAAAAAAATATGTACTTACTCTGATCGGTAACTGTGGGTTTTCTGCGAACAAGGCTGGCTTGCATGAACGTTCGTAGCCTCTCTTCCAGTCATAAAAGTGGTCGTAACGCCCATTTACGTTAGTGGTGAAATGTTTTCGTGCAGGATACTCTAATGTACACAGATGACAGGGTGTTTGGTGGTGAAACGTCTTCGTGCAGGATACACTAATATATACATATAACAGGATGCTTGGTGGTGAAACGTCTTCGTGCAGGATAGTCTAATGTACACAGATGACAGGATACTTGGTGGTGACACATTTGTCTTCGTGCAGGATACTCTAATGTACACATATAGCAGGATAGTTGGTGGTGAAACGTCTTCGTGCAGGATACTCTAATGTACACAGATGACAGGATGCTGGGTGGTGACACATTTGTCTTCGTGCAGGATACTCTAATGTACACATATAGCAGGATAGTTGGTGGTGAAACGTCTTCGTGCAGGATACTCTAATGTACACAGATGACAGGATGCTGGGTGGTGAAACATTTTTCTTCGTGCAGGATGCTCTAATGTACGAGCAGTTAACGAGTAGTTAACTTTCGGACTCATTACTCTTAAGTAAGAACATTGTGGGCTTTCGTTAAGACTGGCGTTAAGAGAAATTAACTGCAGATATATCGCGACTATACGCACCCACACACGCAGCCACGCCAGTTTTCTCTTTCTTGTTTAGTTGTACATTTTGAACGGTCTTGCATGTCTTTGTTTTCAGTATACGTTTATCTGGCTTTTTTAAAATCTGATATTTAGCGTAGTTGATGGGAAGGTCTAGTTGCGAGCACTTAACGAGCGGTGTACAGAGAAGCGAACTTGCAGCCAATGATAGACCGCGGAAACGGAAGTTCATGCACGCGAACTGGGGAATGAGGGGATATTGCTTGTGCGCATGCGTGCATGCCCAGCCGACGCCTACCGTCATTCATCGTCACGTGATGTCCCCTGGTCTTTTATTACATATTACATGCTGGGAGTCTGTGGTGTCGTGCGTCTGTGTGTGTGTGGAGCATGGAGGAAAGAAAAGTATAGAAGGAAAACAAACTAGAAGAGAGGAAAGATTTTGTAGGTAGATTCTGAAGTGTTTTTGACGTTAAGTGCTGACAAGGTCAGGCAGAAAGCAAGATTTTCTACTCTGTGGTGCAGAACATGAAAAGAAAAAAAAATGTATCACACAAAATATAAAAGCACTCCTGAGCTTCCGTTCTCGCAAACGCGCGTGCTTGCGTGTGAATTCACGCTTGTGCAACTCATTCCTGGATAACACAGCCGCGTGTCCCGTCATCATTACAAACATGCGGTACGACAGCGACCGGCTTCTGGTTTCTAGGGGCGGGCTGGGGCGTGCTTGTGGAGTGGGACTGGTGTTGGAGGGGGAGGAAAGCCATGCGTGCCTGGCCGTGACGGCAGCGTGAGTATACGGAATGACGGAGCTGGTGTCAGGCCCAGCTTGTGACCAATCTCTTGTGAAATTGCCAATTCATCAAGCTGCGGATCAGTCTGCCGCAAAAAATGACAGCTGTATTTTTGTTCCTGCCGCTGGTGGCCTCCGATAAAGTTCTAAGTCCGTCGGTTCTCCCTTCTGGACGTGTGTATGTCCATAGCTAGACTCCATATAACTTCACTAATGACAGCACGTGAAAAGCCCTACCCCCTACCTCCGTTTCTTTTCCTCCCTTTCTTCGTGTGTCCCCTATCGCGTTCGTCTTTTCCCCCTCTCCCATTTAATTGTCTTGTTTTGTTCCTCAGATTGTTCCAGCGTTGTTCCCAACTCCCGACATAAAGAATTTGAATGTGTTGAAGGTCAATACAGCCATTTTCCAAAGAGTGCATGCAGTCTGTTAGTTTAAATACTGTTTTATTCGATTCAGGTAATATATCTGCAAACAAATTGATTTGAAGAACTGCTTTAGAAAATCAAAACCAAGTATAATGTTTATTTTGGTTTTAGCAAACAGTGTAGTTATAGGCAGCTTACACTGATTGCATTTGATAAACAAAGGTGGGAGAGGAGGGGTTTAGGGGGGAAAAAAAGGGCGGATGGGAGAGGAGTCTGGTGCTTTCCTACATCGCAGATTGTGGCTAATTTTCAATAACGTGATGCGGCGAAAATGCCTTTTGTCTTCAAAGTCCTTTGCTGTGCTCCTTTAGTCGAGGATTGAAGCTGGTGATGCATACAGAACGCACGAGCAATGGTAGAGCCCATTAAGGCAATGCCACATGGGAAACATAAAATACCTTTTTCTTTTTAGGGTAAACGGTACCAGAACGATGCTGTGTTTCATGTTGATCGCATATTTAACGAACAGGTTTCCCAAACGGTTTTTCTCGAGTTTTTCTTTTTAGAGCCAGCTCAGTTTCCCCTCAGCTGCTTCGGAAAACGGCGTGCAGGCGAGCGCCCCGCATCGGAACTTGGATGCTGGCCAGTCCGACTAAGAAAGTACTTGTGGTGCTTAACAGTACTTACACTCAGTAGATAGACATTTTTTCCCGGGAACCGTGGATTATTACATATTTTTTGCACTGGGCACGTCTACTGAACACGGTGTACATGTTTATGCTGCGCTACTGAGAGACCTGCAGGAGTTCGAAATGTCCACATCAAATTTAGAACAAGGGAACTGGACCAAGCTAGAACAGGACAAAGACAATCTACATGTTTCGGGGCACTACCCCTTCATCAGGACGACACAAAAACGACGAAAAAAACGAAAAGAAAAAGATACCATGATATCAGGGTTGCATGATGGTAAAAGCGTGGCTTTCATTTTAAAGGTTCGATTCCTGGTATGTCTTCGATTGTTCTTCCTTTTCTTCGAAATAGTGCTGGGCAAATTCGTCGTCTTCGTCGTCTTAGTGTGGTCGACGCTGTTATCACACGACGATTTTCTCCCGTCACGTGTCAAAGCGGCGCGAAGTTCCAGCCCTTCGCGCCTGCACACGAGCTGTGATGACGACACCGTGTTACCTGCCAGCCCCGCTCTCGCGATGGAACGGAGGGGCAGACCTCCCATACCACGAGCCCAGCGGGGGCCAGCGCCGGCGGATTTGAAGTGGTGCAGATTATTGTGGCGTGTTTATGAAATGTGTCAGTTCTCGCATCGATTTTCTCGCTCTTCCTTTTGCACAGAGTTGACAGGGTCCCACGGAAGCCAGCAACTCACTGAAAGAAGACTGGATTGTGGGCTTGCTGTCACGTGCCCAGCTTTGGCCGCCACTTCGTCCTCGTTCACCGTGTTTCGGGGGTCGGGGATGTAGGTCTGGGCTGCGAGCGATTGTCTTAAATACAGTTTGATGGGATTATCTTGGTCAGTTCTGGTTCTGTTTGTTTGCTTGCTTAGTTGTCCGTCTCATATTTTGCTTAGTTTTCTGTCGGTTTGCATGTTTGCTTGTTGTCTGTGTCTGTGTAATGTTTCTTTAGTTGTCTGTCTGTTCGTAGGGTTGCTTAGTTGTCTGTAGGTTTTCTTAGTTGTTTCTGTGTAGGTTTGTTTAGTTGTTTGTTTTGTCGTCAGATGACGCAGTGATGCTGAACCCTTTCTGTGCATATAGATATTTGGAGGCCTGAGGCCTGGCTAAAATTGTGGTGATGACGAAACCTAGTAATTACCAAAAACAAACAAACAAAACAAAACCCATGCAGTTGACTGAGATCTACTGGAGAATGCACCCCTGCTGGAAACCAGGAACTGAACTATTTCAAGAAAATTCATTTCCCAATGGCTACAGGTTAATGACAGATTGTGTCCTCCAAGCGTTTGATGCGAGTGGTGTTATCTGGTGTGGGAGGCATAGTTTTAGGGAAAATGTATTTGTGAAATAAAAGACAGTGGACATGGGTGCGGGGAAGAGGGGCAGCATTCGAGGAGAAACGGGAATCTGGAAAGCTTGGAATCGAAAGCGTAGGTTTCGGAAGCCTGCACAATCTGGAGAAATATTGATGGCTTTCCACATGAGTGCATCGTCCGGATTTCTTATGAAGTAGCGTTGCAAAATTACAGTCCTCGGGAAAACGAATGCTGCTTCAAGCCCTCTCCTTTCCCCGCCAAAAGTGAGGGCTTACGTAGTTGCAATTTTGTCGCGCTCGTTTTTGCTACCATAGTTTCCATAGCAATTCGGTCGGCGTTGATGCGCCATGCTGTGGCGACGAACGAGCAATTTTCGTATTGCAAGTTCCCACTTGTACTCGAGACCGAGAGCTGGTTCCCTGGAGGAGGCGGGGGGGGGGCGAGTTTTACAGCCGCGAGCGTCGGGAGCGAAGAAAGGTCTTGAACTGAACGACAGTGGCATAGACTGCAGGAGCTCTGACGTCACTACCTAACTTCATTCGCTATCGTCGTATCTTTACCAAAGCTTTGTCCTCCTGCGCCGTCTGTCTGCCCTACTTCCAGTGTTACTGTCGTCTTTACTCTAGACGGGCTATTTTCAGCACTTCCCGCTCCGAAATCCGTCTGTTCTGTGTTCAAACGGCTGTCATCTCGCTTGTTGCGAGTTTATGAGTTACAAACACGCGACTAGCAGTGCCGGTGGTTAACGGAGTCCAGACATAACCATTCTAAAGAACGTGAACAGTACCTGGAGACTGTTTATTTGGATAAACTTAATTCCACGGCGAAATAGCAGCTTCCTTTGGAAAATGACCGACACTTTACCTGGCTTCACTTGCCTGGTGTAAGCTAGCAAGCCAAGCGAAGATAAAGCCGATTTTTTTTAAATGTTTTGTGTATGGACATACAAGCACAACTAGAGATTTTATGAAGCTATCTCTCCTAAACATTTTTTATTACTGGAGTCTGTGCAGACCAGCTTACCTCTTTGTCTCCCCTGTAGTAATTATATATTTAAAAATTTAAACCTTTGACCAGGGTTTTGCATTGAAAAACTAGAGTGTCACCTATTCGTGCATTTAAAAAATGTTAACTTACCTAAGAGGCGGGGGAAATCTGCGCTTTGACTACAAGAAAAAATTGCTTGTCAGTCGTGAAAAAACTGTTATGCTTATTTCTTTGGGTTCGACTATGTCTACTGAAGATGGCGATAAAGGGCTATTTATCGCGTTTGCAACAATTATTCATCCAATTTCGTTCACCCGGCAGTGTATTCCGAAAAAGGCTGTAGGGATGGGGGGGGGGGGGGGGG
>SMGT01004167.1:304073-315178 GCA_004794575.1 Lanistes nyassanus
GTCGGGAGCGAAGAAAGGTCTTCAACTGAACGACAGTGGCATAGACTGCAGGAGCTCTGACGTCACTACCTAACTTCATTCGCTATCGTCGTATCTTTACCAAAGCTTTGTCCTCCTGCGCCGTCTGTCTGCCCTACTTCCAGTGTTACTGTCGTCTCTTACTCTAGACGGGCTATTTTCAGCACTTCCCGCTCCGGAATCCGTCTGTTCTGTGTTCAAACGGCTGTCATCTCGCTTGTTGCGAGTTTATGAGTTACAAACACGCGACTAGCAGTGCCGGCGGTTAACGGAGTCCAGACATAACCATTCTAAAGAACGTGAACAGTACCTGGAGACTGTTTATTTGGATAAACTTAATTCCACGGCGAAATAGCAGCTTTCTTTGGAAAATGACCGACACTTTACCTGGCTTCACTTGCCTGGTGTAAGCTAGCAAGCCAAGCGAAGATAAAGCCGAGGTTTTTTTTAATGTTTTGTCTATGGACATACAAGCATAACTAGAGATTTTATGAAGCTATCTCTCCTTAACTTTTTTGATTACTGGAGTCTGTGCAGACCAGCTTACCTCTTTGTCTCCCCTGTAGTAATTATATATTTTAAAATTTAAACCTTTGACCAGGGTTTTGCATTGAAGAACTAGAGTGTCACCTATTCGTGCATTTAAAAAATGTTTACTTACCTAAGAGGCGGGGGAAATCTGCGCTTTGACTACAAGAAAAAATTGCTTGTCAGTCGTGAAAAAACTGTTATGCTTATTTCGTTGGGTGCGACTATGTCTACTGAAGATGGCGATAAAGGGCTATCGCGTTTGCAACAATTATTCATCCAATTTCGTTCACCCGGCAGTGTATTCCGAAAAAGGCTGTAGGGATGGGGGGCGGGCGGGTGCGGGTGCGGGGGCAAGTGTGCGCAGTGGATCTGTTCTAACTTTGCCGTTGTTTAACGTCCGTTCTCTGTCAGTCTGGGTTTCTGCAAACGTCAGGTATCAGTCGACTGATTGATGTTATCTTCCCATCGCTTCCTCTATTTGTCTCTTCTTTCTTCCTGTACTCTTCCTTGGAGAATGGCTTTTGTAAGGTCTGATGATTTCGAGATGTGCCCGTACCAATTCAGTTTACGATTTTTTTTTTTACAGTGGTCAGCAGGTCTTCATATAGTCCAGTGGTTTGTCGTATCTTCTTTCACATTGCCTCAATGGTGATGTAATCTTTGTACGAGATATGAAGAGCATTTCTGAAACATCTCATCTCTGTGGGTTATATTATTCCCTGCAGATCGGCTGTCAGTGTCCATATCTCACACGCATAGAGAAAGATGAGAGGACTAGTGCTTGCATCAGTCTGATCTTGCAGCCGAGAGTGAAGTTGCCATTCCAGATGGGCTTGAGTTTTGTAAACGCTACAGTATTCTGGCAAGTGCTTTCGACTCTGAGCCTTCATGAGTGACAATGTGCTCTTAAGGCGGTGAGCTGAATCAAGCTTGTCGGTCTTCAGATTTTGATGTCAGTGTTGATGCCATTAGTGCTGTTGGTCATCAGTTTGGTCTTTTTCCTCCATTAATCTCCACGCCCTAGGCCTTTGATGATTTGTAAGACGTTCGGGTCGGCAAGTTCATTGTATCATTGCCAGCTAAGCCATCAGTGTCGTTGGTTATTGTTCTGCCACCGATGCTGACACTTCCTTCATGACCTTCCAGGGGGTCTGTTGCGATTCTTTCTAGGAAGACGCTGAACAGTGTGGTAGAGATCAGACAGCCTTGTCGGACTCCGACCATAGTCCTGAACCATTCCCCTACTGGCATGTTGTTTACTCCAGCTGACGTCCCCCTTTTGAGTTGCTTGCTGCTCGACTCCCTCGCGAAATACGGGGTAATCATCCTGGGTGCTTGTTTCTGGAACGTTGAGTACAGGTGGATCTCCTCGAACTCTGTGGTTGTACAGATACCCCCAGTACTGTGTCCATTATGTCAGAATTTTCTGGGGTTTTTTTTTTCGGCGAGATATACGTACCCTACCCTGTGTCTGTGAAAGTTTTATTGTAAATTTTTAATTTATAAATAAATCTTTATAGTCAGAAACAATTTCTTTGAAAGCTTCTGCGGCAAAAAGGATTGAGTGAAATGTCGATATGGTGGGTGGGGAGATGGCATAAAACGAGTCGGGGAGTGGGAAAGAGATGCGAGTGGAGTAGGAAAAGGGGCGGAGAGGTTTGTCGCGCTTGTTGTCGTTATTGCAGATTTATGGATTTACATTTTATAAGAATATGAAAAGGCTCCTGCAGAGAAAATATAGGAAGGCTTTTTCTCCTGGCATTTAAAGGTGAAGCGGTGGGACAGAAACTCAAGATAGGCCTTCGTTTGTTCAGCAAACAGACGATCCTCCCCAGATTTTGTCGGGAACGTTTCTGCCTCCTTCCATTTCTTTATTTATTAAATTTTTTTTTTTTCCTTCCAGTCTCTCATCTCCTCCCCCCCTCCGCACGACGTTTTTCGTGAGGCCAGCGGTCGAGGTGTGTGTGAATGGCAGGCTGTGCGTTTGACGGTACACCTAATGATAAGCAAATTTTGGTTCCGTAGAGTGTATAGTCTGGGAGTGGGTGGGGGGAGGGAATAGGGGATTTAGAAAAGAAGAAGACACGAGAGAATCAATACTTTCCATCAGAAAAATTATTCGCAAACAACGAGGCTGTTTGAATGAGTGTGCTGTGAGCCGTCGCGGACATTTTGGGCTGGGTTGTCGCGCTTAGTGTGGTGGTGGGTGCCAGCTGTAAGTCGAGATTTGCAGGAAGAAATCTCTTCCGTACAGTGACAGGACTATGTCGAAAACTAAGCGCCGGGTTTGATAGTTTTTGCGTATATGCGTCCTTGCGTGTTATCGGCCGCGGTTATATGAAGTTGGCAAGACCTTAAGAGAGATAGGGGAGGATAGTGGTCGTCACGTGACTTTTTTCATAAATTCATTTGGTTGATTGGTCTTCGCTGGTTTGTCATGGAGATTTTTTTTTTCGTTTGCTACGTATTGTGGGCATTGCTTCCGGGTAGGGTAAGACTTTGCGCAGAGAAGGCGAGTTCTGATCGTAATTATTTGGCTAGCGAAAAGTCTTCAAGATTATCCGAAGAGGAAACATGCCCGTCACGAAGAATTATTGGGATCTTAGCCCAGAAAGTGGATGAGAAGTCGGCAAACATTATTTGACTTGAGAAAACCTAGTACGACCTGTGCCGAGGGTTCTTTTGTCTGCCTGGGCAGAAATGGTTTTTCTTAATGTGTGTGGGGTGGGGGTCAGGGTCCCAAGACGGAACAGTTCGAAGAGGTGTTGTTTCCCAGATTAATAAGCCGTGGAAAGGTGATATTTTTCCTGAAGACCAGATAGAAATGGTTATACTTAAATCAAGGTTATTTGGTGTTTCCCTACTGCTTCCCTTTGTCTGTACCCCACCCCACCCCTTCCATTTCTCACTATGTCGTCTGGCATCATATATTGGACATTGTGACGCGCGTCGCCCATTGCATAAATTTCACTAGAGTTCATTGACTGTAGTTGTTTGTTTGGCTTTTGCACTAGCTGCAGCCTTGAGTTTGTTCATGCCGTGAGTGCAGCTTCCTATGAGCTAACACATGCAGCTAACATTTTGCCTCACCTCTCGGCTTACGGATCATCCCTTGATTCTAACTTCTGTCTCTACATCCGCTCGTTTTTATGTGATGACTGCGGTTTTTTTCCCCCCAGAGAATATCCCACATCGTCGCAGAAAGTAACGTTAGGATGCCCTGGACAGTTTCGAAGAGAAGTCTTGACAAACTTGACATTCTTACCTGACCATTCAACTGAGAACATTTTGGTGCCAATCGAATGACAATTTATGGGTTTTTTTTTCTTACTCCACCTTTTCCTCTGCCTTCCTGTCTCTCTCCCGCGCCCGGGCCCATAGAGAGATTTATTTGCAACAAGAAGCTGATGGCACTATAGTCTACGGCTAAACGGAAATGTACTTCAGGAAGCCTCGATGTGGATTGCAATGGCTGCGTCCACGGTTTTCGTTGTCATGGTACCGCAGGTTGTGAACAGCAGCAGTGTGCATGTTATCCACAGCAGAACTTCTTCTTGGTTCTCCCGCGACTGATGGGCCAGAAGCGCCCTCTGGTGGGCGTTTCTGGTTGGCTGTGGCGGACGGGTTGCACTCTCACCTAGGCTGGCCCGGCTCTAATTATGCATGGCTTGGCTTTCCTTCTCCTCGCGCTGGTCGGCCAGCACGTCGGAAATTGATCATTAGCAACAACACCTTCAGGAAATTGAATTTTATTTGGATTTGGAAAAGAAGGGCGAGTTTAGTTTATTTAATAAATGCTGCCAGATTCTCGTTCTCAGTCCCTAGCTTTTTTGCGCAAGGGAAGAGTTCTGGCTGGTTCAGGAGGGGCCCTTAGTTTACAGGCTAGCCTCCCTTGCCGGAAATGCGGCGCCAGGGAGTTCGCGGTGGTGCAGGTTGTCTTTCGTTCCGGCTGGAGGCGATTGCATGAAGCCAATCCGCGGGACTGCTTCAAGAATCGCTCTCTCGCTTTTACCCCCTCCCTTCTGACCCAACAGTTCTACGCAATCCCAGCAAGCACCGGGTGCATGACACTGACGGCTCGTTCCCTGTGTACGCTGGTCTCTTGATGTTGAATTACAAAATGTCTCCCAGCGTCGAGTGCCGCGATATACACCGCAGGCAGCGGTCCGGTGTAGCGTGAAAACACAACGTTAAGCGAATCGTTTGTTTGGCCGCCAAGTTGTAGAACCGAGTTTGCTGGTCAAACAGAAGTATTTAACGCGACCCGCACTCCTGTGCAGCAGAGTGGCTGCGTTTCGGAAGGTGGGGGGTCCCGCTTGCATTTTCTGTCTGGAAGTCGGTTTATTTTTTTAGAGTTTTGTTTGGGTGGGTTTTTTCTCGAATTTTCGATTAGCGGGAGACCGACTGGAGATTCGTAGGGGAGCTGGTTGCATGGACTTTTACTTGAGTGAAGCTAGCTTGGATATTTAGAAGACTAAATATTGATGTGTTTGCCCGTTTATGCGCTGTCAAAGTGTCTGCGTGATGTCAGTAATTTTTCTTTCTTTTTTTATAGCAAAGATATGCTGGTTCACTGTGCTGTCTTCTCTCTTTCTCTCTCTCACACACACACATGCTTACATGCACGCACATGCACGCATCCCTCCCCCCACCCCCCACAGGCATGCACGACTTCACAGACGGTGGGGGTTGTGGAGAGCGTGCGCGTGTCGACGCACTGGAGGGAGACGGTCTGCTCCAGGTTTTTTTTATTATTATTCTCCTTTTTTTCTTTCCTCCCCATTTCAACTCATCCGTCGTGGAATCAATGAATGGCGCTCACACTGGCCGCGAACGGCGTTTGTGTTGAGGAGAAGCAGTTTCTTGGAGACAGAGGACCCACCATCCTTCATACACACGCTTTCTCAAAGACGACGTCCCTTTGATGGCAGCATCAGCTTCAAGTAGCGCCCAGGGACCGGGACGAGCTGAAAGAAGCGAAACGGGAAAAGAAAGAAAAAGCAAACAGATGACATGGAGAAGGAGTATATCGTGGTTTACAGGATGGGTAGCGCGCATCCACGCACACAAGCACGCACGCATGCACACGCATAAACACACACACACACTCTCTCTTTCTCTCTCGCTCTCGCACGTGTGCACGTACTGGAAAGTAGGTAAAGGTGACTTTGTCGCTTCAAAAGCTTTCACATATCGTACACTACTACTTGATCCTTGGATTGAAGTAGAACAAACAGGAAGATATGCAGGAAAACGGACGTTTAATATGACCCTCTGGAAGATGTGGAACCTAGCCGTGCATTAACTTTTTTTTCTTTTTGCGTTTAATGGGATTCCGCAATGGACAGAAGGTGCGTGCGTGTGGACTTGTTCCGAAGGATGTGACAGACGCACCGGCATAGTGGATATCATCGCAAAGTCAGTGGGTCGTAAGGGTGTTCGTATCTCGGTTCAGTTTTTAGAAAGTCGGTCCTAAGATCCTGTGGATCTCGCGAAGACCCTTACGTGCGGCAATAAGGCCCGTGTGGTTGGGTAGACGCTACTGTCTCGTTTCGGTGCATGCATGCGTCATTCAGACCCCGTTCGCCCGGCGAAAGTTGCAGGTACTCACCCCGCCCACCCCGGAATCTTTGTCGTTGTTTCAAGGGTTGTCAGCTGTTTGTGGACTGGGGCAGGGTGGCTACTGAGAGCTTCGTGGTCTTTCGATTGTAGTTGACTGTTGTTTACTGCTCGTCACGTGACAGCGTTCCCCCTCCCCCCTTGTTCCGCAGTTCTCGTCGCTTCCTCCGTTGTCTTCCACTGACGGCTGTCGTCTGTTTTATGATCTCCTGATATTGCCTGCCTCTGCAGTCTCGTGCCGCCCTCTGGCTCATTTGATGCCACAGCATGCAGCACGGCCCCCACGCCAAGACAGGCTCCTTAATTTGCGTCTCATTCTATTCTTAGATTCATTACGGCCCTGAAAGGTTTATTCCTGTCAGCCATGTAGGCAGGTTAGGCACGTGCCCGAAGTCTTGTTTTGCCTGAAGAATGGATATGCGGAACTGTCATCAGATTAATAAAGTCTGAGATGACACTAAAAGTTCAATAGATTACACGGCTTTCAAGATGGTAGATTTACGAATCGCGAGTTCGTTTATTGACGCATTTTGCTAAGTTTAAAGCAAAACAGAGCAGAGAACCTTTTTGTAAGACGACTTCCTGTGAACGCAACTGACATTTATTCAAAATGTGTGTTTAGTTCTTATAAGAAAAAACAAGTTCAGCACATAAGGGGGGGGGAGATAACATCGTTTGTATCTAGTGACATCCAGTAGAACGTGTAGCCTACATTCAAAGGTAATGGTGTTGATTTTTGTTTTTACAAAATGTATCCCATTTTTCTCAGAGGCTCTGTAGAAGAGATAAAATACAATAACTATCTTATGGGAAGATGTTGACATTAACAGTAAGAGCACAGCTGAGTTTGCACTCGATGCGTTGATAGCGCTTTTCCACAGCTTTTCCCCTCCCCATCCCAACCCGCCTTGGCCAGTTCTGTGCGCTTAGCTATATCTCGTTAAAAGGTCATCTACATAAATAAACTTCACATGCAGATAAAATTTAACATCCAGAAGATATACTATAGCGGAGACAGAATTTACAACAGAACAAACTTGGTAACAACTGCTTTACATCTGGGCTGGCGCGGGTGCTCAACTCCCCAGATCTTCAGAATACCGATATTGAGGTAATGGCATTGTTCTTTGCATGGAAGAAGTGATCAACGTTAAAAATAACTCGCCGCACGTACGCATTGTATGTTGATAATATAGCCGGGAAGAGGACGTGGCGAGAATATGGCGAAAACGAGGCAATCTCATCTTTGCGCTTGTGCTGTCACCTGCAGGGCTCTCCAGGCCGAAGGCTCTTTGTCCACCTGCACGAAGGTACACAGAACGAAGACAGCAGAGCCAACACAGCGCGGGGACGCGCGCCAGGAAACCAGATTCCTGGAACGTGGCCCCGGGTGGAGGGCGGAGGCGAGTTTCATAAGTATGTGGAGCCCAGGTGACGCGAGCATGTACCGCCAGAGCTTCAGGGTTCCTCTCGTCTATGAGGCTGGTCTCTGGACTGCCTGCTGGTTGTACAAGGTCCTGCGGGGATTATTTTCTGATAGTGCACGTCCTGCAGGGATTGCCTGCCTGCTGGGACCACAGTCGTGCGAGCTGTGCTATGCTATGCTTCTTGGTCGGCTTGCATGAGTTTTACTATCCACAATCCTGTTCATAAAAACAGTAGTAAGGGTCTGTTCACCCCTGTGTTATGACCTACCTCAGCTCGTACGAGTGAAGAAGAGTGGGGGCTAATGTGTCTTAGGTAGCACGCCATTTGAATGAAAGCAGTGGCAAACAACTAGCCCAGCTATCTGCAGGGAAGAGATGTGATCATTCTTACAGGGTTCGATACGGAGCGTGTTATCCGTGCAGAGGTAGAATATTCGCTGCCATCACAACGACAAATTGTACTGCAGATTCCTGGATCGAAATTAGGTCGACATGTCTCTTATACTTGTCCAACGCTGCATTTTTTGTTCATGCGCCATATAAACCGCTGGACAACGTCGTATGAAAATAGTCATAAGAACATAATTCTCCCAGTTCCAGCTAAACATTTATAAAGTGGATCAGATACTATTTAAAAATTCGCATTACAGACATTTTGGCCAAAATCTCAAGGTTTTAAGCTTACAGAGAGAAATACTTAATCGAAGTCGTTAATGCACGCGGATAGATTACAGCCCTGTCTTAAGCCAGACCAGATTTCTCCGCGAGAGAAAAGAGATCATGTGCTGGGAATTTTTTTTTAAATGAAGAAAGACGCTTACACATTGGAAACATGCCACATAAGCCTTTTCTATGAGTAAACATGATTCTGTGCCTTTTAACTTCATCAAGATGCGTCGCCTACCGGGAATATCCTGTACTGTGACAGATCCATTTTGAGGTTCTCATCGGTCCCATAGCTGACTGGATTAGTTGTTCACAGCTTCTTTCATACGACTTGGTCGAGCCGTGTGAACCTTGCATTAACGTCGCACCAAGTCAGTTCTTCGTTCAGTCGTTCCGGGGCATTGATCACAAGCAAGAGAGTGCACTACATGTTCGCATACCTGAGAATTTCGTTAGGCCTCTCTCTATGTGTAGACCTGATCGATGAACCAAAACTTAAAAGAATCTGAAAATAAAAGTGCTCGGCTGATGAGATGCAGTCTGGAATTGAGATGGTTCCTGGGGAAGTGTGGAGCATTGGTTAGCAAGCTGTCACATCAACGTTATTAATTTTCCTCATACCAGTCTACGTCCCCGTATTTTCTTTTTAAGCGACTGACATCTGTCAAGGTGCGCCGTGATCCTTTCAGTTGTCGTCTTCTGCTGTGTTCGGTAATGGACGACTGCACACGTCTTGGAACAAAATTTTTGCCTTGGTGTGTCGTCTAGATTTGCCACTTGGTAATAAAACAATTATTTTAAACAGTGTTGCATAAGTAATGAAAAGTAAGTTTGTGTTAAAATTAGACATTTTGTTTAGTTTTCCCCTGCCAGATAAGCTTTTATTATTATTATTATTATTATTATTATTATTATTATTATTGAGACTATGCAACGCACTCGTTAGCGTTTGTAAATTCGTTAATTTGTGCGAGTTCTTTCGTATGCGTGTTCGGGTCCATACATGGGTATGGCTTCGTGTTGGGTTGAATTAAGGTGAAAAGATCGATTTGGCTGTATGAGCTGACATGAGGTGTACACAGGAGTGAACTCCTCTCTCTCTCTTTTTAAAAGTATTCTGGGTAAAAACTGGAGGCATCGGAAGGGGAAGATGAAAAGAAAGTAGGAAAATATTTATGTCGTACTTTCTGTTAGTTTTTGTCTGGCCTTTTGGTTTGTTCAGACTGATTAACGGACTAGACATCTCTCCTTTTTTCCTTCGGGTGGGGTGGTGGGGAAAGGGGGGGGGGAGAGAGCCTTCTTCTGAAACATCAGCTGTACTAGCAGGCGTTGGTTTTCAGCCGTTCGCGGCCTGGGGTTAGGAATCCTATCTTTCAATCCGGGCGTCGTTTGACATCCGATTGACGCGTCGCACTGCAGAACCAGCATCCCTCCCTTCCTCCCAAGTCGACGGTCTCGAAGGCTGGCCCGTGAGCTGGCGCTCGCGAGGGCGTGTTTGTCAACATGCCCTTTGACCCCCAGACCACGACAGAGGTGTTTGTTTAACGGCTTGTAGCGGCGATCGTCGTGTTGCACGTTGAGAATCTTTCCTATCCCCCCATTCCTTCCCAGGGACGACGTCGTTGTCATACTAGGTCACCTTTTTAATTGGCTAAATCCCTATTTCCTGGAATTAAACACTGTGCAGACTCCACTTGGCCTCCCCCGCCCCACACACGTTAAACTGCCTCTCCGCCCTGGTCACCTCACTGCAGCTAACAGTTGGTTCTTTCAATGCATAGCTTGGTAACAGGACCCCATCCCCACAGTCGAAATTACTGCGAAGTGGTGTCCTTCAAACTATGATCTGCTAACTTATGTGCACGACGAACTGGTGCGAGCGTTCCCCCAGCCCGTGCACTGTCAGACCGCAGGCCATGAAGCGTGGAGCCGCCACGACAGTCTTCAGAGTCTGACGAAGGCCGTCCTCGTGGCACACAACAGGACCGACAGTTTCTTGGCCAAACGATGAAGAACAACAGGATGCAAAGACTGACAAGTCCAGGCTACCTGGAGGGTGATCGTTATAGAACAAACTTTTCAGAGTCAATTTTCATTTGCAATGTCAATGAGCCTTTTTCGTTTTCTTTGGTGTCCATTGGCAACAACCAATCAGCTCCTAGTACTGCAAAACGGCCTATGATCCCGCTCAATACACACATACAGTAAGTGACCGACAACAGAGCTCCTACTCTCGTCACTACTCAAACAACTATTTCTGCGATACACAATTCCAAAGCTATTCAACGACCAACAAGGAACCTATGACACTGCCACGATCAGCCCTACACTCTATACCACCTCTTGGCGTTATGGCCCGGCCACTAGCTTATGACGTCTCTTGTCTCTGGCAGGATAAAACCGCCTATCTTAAATCAACCCGAGTCCCAGACTCTAAGATAAGTTTATGGCAAGAGCAGTCTTACAAGGCGCAACAGCAGAGTCACTTACTAGTTTGTCTCGTAGTCGGCAAATACACCCCGTGTACCTGCGTGAAATGCTGGAGCCCTTTTAGTCTTTCCGCGTCTTGGCTAAGATGGCGAGGGGTAGAGGTCCGTGGGTCTACACGTGTCCGCTTCTTGAGGTCCTCCTACATTAACTCTCTCTCCTATCCCCGTCTGTGTATATCCCACCTATCCAATGTCCAGGCTTAAGTACCCTTTCCTTTCTCGTACTGCGTTTCCAGGAACCACCTATTGGTGAAGTTTGGTTGATAAATCACGCACAGTAAAACATATGACCAACAGTAAATAACATTTTCTCCTATTATCTCTCTCTCTCTCTCTCTCTCTCTCTCTCTCTCTC
>SMGT01004167.1:315772-332620 GCA_004794575.1 Lanistes nyassanus
TTACACATTTATTGAACTATGAACATTAAGAATGAAAGTAGAGGAAAGAATGGTGCAATTGAACAACTACGTAACAGTGCGTGTGTGTGTATGTGTGCGTGATAGCAACAGTTTGAGACACGAAACAATTGTCTGAACAAGAACAAATGAGGACAGAGCGCTATAAAATCGTCAAACGACAACCCCAACAAAGTACTGGCAGCGCTAGACACAACCGTATGCTGACGTAAGCAATCAAGGGAGCCTATCGTACCCATACACGTAGCAAAGAGAGAGTCGAAAGTAAGGAACGTGGCGTCTGAACACTGAGTAACACAACTAGCATACAATTAAATTCATATGAGTCAATGTGCTATCGTAACAAGCTACTTGCGGAAAATGTGTTATCCAAAACCCGGAACAGAACAGTTAATCCAAAAAAAAGGAGAATGTTCACATCAGGAAATGATCCGCAGAGGTAGTTCGAACACGGTATGATAGTTGACACGCTGACGCAGTTCGTAGTGAGAAGCAAATGTTCCGACTGACGAGCGCAGATCTGTGAACGTCTGTAGCAGGGTCAAAGGTGATCTGTGAGACCAGTTGAACAGTGCCAGAAGAACTTGGTAGATGGGCTTGTCTAAAGATGTCAGGAACACTGGTTACGAACCATGTATTGTAATGCTAGTCCGTTGGACCTTGAGGTGACCTTGCTGAACTGACACAAGGTAACGAAAAAAGTTCACTTCCACAAGTGAGTGGAGTCCGCTCGGCTATACACTCTCAGTCTACTATTAGACTATTCCAATGAATGACAGATTCACAGCGTTGAATATCGATAGCTCGTCCGTTAGATCTTGCACCACTGAGAATCTAACATTATCTTATGATCCCCTCATAAGACATAGAAAGGTTGACACGTACTCGCTGCGGAAGTGTAACAATGAACTTCCCCCGGCGGGCGATGAGCTACTAATATTGTCGTACGATAGCTTGCTTCGTAGTTACACGGACACAGCCTCCGTCGTAAAACGTATAGCTAACGGCTAACCGTTGAAGACAATTTCCTTTTGCTCCTCGTCACCTTTTTTTACGAGCTATGATTCCCGAATGAGTTTTGTCGCTACACGAAGTCTACCTTTCCTTCCAGTGACCGAAGAATATTCTCTCTGGAATAGCAACGCGTCTAGTTCTGTAGAAAAAACCGTTGGCAAGATTCGCAAGCTTGCACACACGTCTGACCTCTGTAACGTCCCTTCCAAAACTCCCCTCAAGCGTTCCACCTCCGCCCCAAAGTTTTCCCTGTTTCCCTTAACAACACGATTTACACCTTCTCATTGGTTCTTCGAAGCTGATATCTACGCGTTTCTATGAAAGAACGCGTGACGTCTTTCTTTCTATGACTACACAATTTTATGCGTCACTAACGTGTCAATCCTTCAATGAATGAAAGGAAGCTTACTATCAATTCAATGAATGAAAGGAAGTGAGACGATCTTAAAAAAGAATACAATGAACGATACAAGAACTATAGCGCTGAAGAAAACCTTCAAAACGCAACAGTCAATGACAATCAGTAAAGGGGATGTAGGTACCAAGCACACCTAAGGGCCAATGATCTGATAGGGGGTACTGTATCATTGATTCGGTTGGTGTGTACAATGTGAAAGTTTAAAATACCCTCATTTACCTTATCATTTACCGGTCGTCCGCCCTGGAGTTTGAATCAACTTGAAATCTTGATCATTTCTGTACAACGTATTTACACCGAAAGACATTGGCAAGTTTAAAACCTTATCTGATGTGCTACCCAATGAAATGTTGCTGTGAGGATATCACTGCCTTAGACAAAATTATTACAGTTGAAGGTTCCCTATAATGAACATTTTTTATGCTATCGTGTTGTCAGTAAATGTCTGTTTTTTTCAAGTTTAAAATAAACTGTTTGGATGTCAAATTAAATCAGTTACATATTTAAAAATGTATCATTTGACGGTCCGTCTCGACCCTTTCCCTTTAGGGCAAGGACATCCATACACTCACCAATACAGCACAGCCAGAAACATGTCAGCGTCAGCATATTCGATATCAAATCGAATGATATCATAAGGAAATGTGTACCAACATCATCAATAAAATCCGGGGCATAAAAAACCCAAACAATCCCTTCAATATCGATAATCTTCTCAAAACAGCCCTTGGCAAACTGGTAAGAACGGTAACTCTTAACAGAAGATCGTGTCAGAGATAATACACGAACGGAGCGCACGCGAAAACAGCCCAGTTCGGAGAGGTCGAGAGGGAAAACTCAGACCGTGACACTTGCTACACTTGCAATGTTCTCAGCAATATTTACCATATATGGAAGTTGCACTGTTGAGCGAAAATGTTGCAGGGAGGCCTCTCAACATTTTAGGGGATACCACGCCGCGCTATTTTCCAGCAGGGGCTTAAAATGTTGCAAGCGTGTCAGCCAATCAGAAACAGTCCTGCTATTTAGTGCAGTGTTGTCTAGCGCTGGTCGTGATCATGTTAGGCCTTCGATTGATAGTCATCTGGTCCGAAAAAACGATTTTCCAGTTAATTGATCTCTTGCAGCACCATCCCAGCATATACGAAAACACATCCCCTGACTATTCAAACAGAGATTTAGTACGGGAAGTTCACCCGTCGATTGCGAGACGGCTGGGTCACGAAACTGTCGTGCGACATTCGCAAGAGCGTCTGCTTTCGGTGGAGTCGTGTGGTGATATTCTTGTAGAAGACACGCACGCGTATGCTCCCAACTGGTTTCGACGAGCAATGCACTGTGGAACCCACATTCGTCTTTTCCGTTTTGTTTTCTCAGACTGCTGGGCGAAAATAAATGCAGTCGCAGAAGCTGCAGCGGTCAGAATAAATTGTTCGTGATCATCCATAGTGTTACTATTGTCAGCCCCTAGAGCGAACACGTGATGATCATGTGACGATCTGGCGGGTAAAATATTGCAGGTAACTTGCGCCCGTGTACGGAGAATGCTCGGAAAATGTTTTCCCTCAACGTTGAGAGCATTGGAAGTGTAGGAAGACCTTTAGGGTTAGGTCTGTCTGGGAGCGTGCGAGCATCGCCTTTCACTGCTGGTGGGTGGTGACCTCTGTTCGAAAAAAAATCTCGTCTTGCTGTTTTTGTTCACGCTGCACGAGTGAAAACCAGTCAGACTTTAGCCCGGCAGAAGGGACAAGTTTATGTGCGCCAGGCATGTCATTATCAAGGGCTACACTCAACAGACCATTGTTATGTCATGTCAACCTCATTTTTGTTGCTATCATTAAACCCGAACGAATGAAATTTGACCACTCCTTGCCCGTGTGTCAATTTGCGTTTCGTTTGGTTTTCATTATATGTTTGCGATTGTACCCTCTGCGTCTATGCTTCAGAAAACCTTTTAAGAACCACACCCAGAACTGTGCGCGCTAGAAAGCACTGGTTGGGAGGGGAAAAGGGTGAAACTTAACACAGCTGGCTGTAGTCGGGTGGGCTTAGTTCTCATAAAAAGTAGCGTGGTTGAGGTCATCCACCTGTGCAGGGCAACAGAAAGGTAGCCGCGAGGCAATAGACAGGTGGCCGGTTGAATGGGGGGAGTCGCTTGATTCGTTCCGCTCCGGTGACTCTATCCCGAGCAGTTTGAATATTTCAACTGCTTTGCTTCTTCACGAAACTTTTTGTCTTGCAATTGTATTTAATACTTTTTCCTCTGTCACGTCACGAAATGTAAGCTGTTCCCCCCCCCCCCACCCGGCAAAAAAGTATGCAGTATCGAAGAAAAGTTGGCTTGAAGAGTATGTTTACGTAGATTGTTGAACATGGACGCTATATTTTTATGAGCATGTATACTGCTCAATAAATATAGTAATCTAACCCATTGCTCATTACCGAAGATATGATCTCTCGTGATATAAAAACAGACGATACCTAAGTTTTAAGTGATGCTGTTTTCGGAATGTACGAAAGACATACGCGCATTTTGTAATTGCGTAAATGGATAGCTTCGCAAGAGGAAGTTTGCAATTGTGCATTACTTTAGGCGTGTCGTATCATCAAACGTTTCCTGAGAGCAGGATGCTGAAAACTGTAGTGCGACGTCCCCGCCAGAGACTGACGTGGACAAAGAAAGGTCTTGGTGGGCTAAGAGGTTACGCTGGCCAAACTGTCTACCGGCTTTCAGTCTTGAAAAACAAACAAAACGATTCGCGAATCTCAAGGTTCAAGTCTGCGTTGACATGGATTACTCACAGTCCCACCTATCACTTGTGGACAAGGCAGCTTCATAACAAATCGCACGATCAGCTGACAGCAACTTGGATTCAAAAACTCATTAGGAATAATTATTTTGTTTCATTTTCAGAAGGTGTACTATTATTCCTAAGCTGGTCGACTTGGAAGGGACATCAAAATAATTTTGTTGCCTTTTTTAAATGTAAAACTTCGCTATTGTATACTTGTTTCAGTGTATATTTGGGTACCTCATGGCAAAAAAAAAAATAAATACATAAAACTACAAAGATCTTACTTTTTTTCGAGGAGTATACGGTCAGGATATAAACTTTGTACCCATTTAAAGCCATTCGAAGGAAGAGCACACAAACCTAACGCTAAGGTGTGGTTGTTTGACTGCAAATGCTGACAGAAAATTGTCATATCTTGAAAAGCAAGTCTGATATTTAGCTGGGAGTTTCAAGCTGGGATAACTCTATTAGCGGCATCGTTATGGAGGGACTTGCGTCCCGTGCTATGCTAGCAGCACTTGTTCTGCTATGTGTGACAGGTAAGTTATGTATGATGAATGTGTTGTGTAAATGCTCACTGACATTATGATCTAAATGTCAACGACCTCTGGCAACAAGACGTCTGACAAAATTATTTGAAGAAAATTTTACCGTGATATTTTTCATGATGGAACTTCACAGCGTGAGAGAAAGATATTAAGCAAATCTTACAAGAGTCAAACGTCCTTAAATGTAGATCCTGTCTACACAGTGAATGGTGAAATAAGAATGATGGAACAAATCTTGACACCTGTACACGAAGCGAGGGTGTTATTCGCGCTTTGAAAATTATGTTGGGTTTTGCAGGCGCAGTTACTGACGGAGGTAAGTATTTTTTTATTTAATGCGCGCTTGATGTAGTAAACTGTATTATTTACAGAAAGAAAGAGAGAGAGAGAAATATAGAGGAGAGAGAGGGAGAAAAAACAAAAATCAGTGATAACGTATAATGGAAAGACACAACAAAGACATTAAGAAGACGATGGTTCTTTGACTAATAATCTGATGATAGAAACGACGTCGGATGACAGAAACAAAAGACATTGAGAAAGAACCGTACCATCGCCGATAATGGGACGGAAAGGGTGTTCAGGATGAAGTTACCTAAAACCATGATTTTATGTGAACAAGGCTTGTAACTGCAATGTCATTGAAACTTCGAATAAAAGAACGGGTTCAAATAAAACACAGATCTTCCACACGACCAATCAGCACTTTATATAACGTCAGAAATATTCTGATGGGGAAAATGACTGCTTGAGAAGTTCTAGTCCCAGCAACTCACTATCGGGTGCATGCTCAGACATTATCGGGTGCATGTTCAGACTTTATGCTAGGCTTTGCGAAAAACTAGTGACGATTTAATAGTAGCTATTTTGTTTCTGAATCTGAAGAAAGAAGCGGACTCAGCGAGCAAGGTGAACAACTGGGTCGGCGTTGTGACAACACAGTGAGTGCATTTCGGTGCGAGTCGTATTCAGGCTACGTGGTGGAGTCTGACGACAGAAAGCCGGAACAACGTTAGTAATTATGTACTACATATTATTGTTGTTGTTTGCTTAGTAGATAAAGTCAGTTATCAATAAACCAAGAAATATCAGCTGCCGTTGTACTGTATAGATGCCGTGATTGGAGAAAATATATTCTAAAATGTGTCAGACGTCTGAGTCTCATGCCATACATTTTCTAAAAATTTCTCTTATCATCGAATGAGATATTAAGCGATGCCATTTTCGTGCTGGTTCAGTTCGCCCAATATGTAACATTTTGTAAAAAAAACAACCAAAACAACAACAAATAGAATACTGTATCAGCCAAATCATTATAAGATAGTCATGTGTACGCACCAATGTGGCGTCACGATCTCTAAATCTTTCTGTGCGTTAGTGTTCGATTTTGGATTGTAGGTAATTAACGTGATGACATTATTCACATGGAATCTAGTATTTAGTATCTCTTAGTGAATTTAAACTTACTAGACTGTTGGGAAAATATATTCTGGTAAGCCTGTACAATTATAATGGTGCTGGTAACTTTTTCCCGCATGGTCTTACAGACACCGCTGTTGGCCTGAGCTGATGTGGTGGTTGGACTTCTACTTGCAATCGTGTGGCAGCGCGACTCAGTCTTGCAACAGAGCACAGGACCCGAGCGTATGCGAGGGCCGCCTCGGACTTGGCGAGCTCGATGTTTTGGACAGTTTTCTAACAATCTCGACCGATAACACGCCGACAGACTGTCGTCCGACGTCTCCTTGTGTGGTGGTCTCGGGGCTACAGCAGTGACTCCAACAGCCCTATCGGCAGCAGGGTTGGCTTGCATGAACGTTCGCGTCTCCTGTTCTTGCTCAAAGGTGCCCACAACGTACACAGGATAAATAGGCCTTGCGATCACTAATATGATTGGAAGATCAGATAGGAATACTCATGCAAACCACCCCAGGACCCGGATTTTACGTACTGTAGTAGTACCATGCCACTGTCAAGCGCCCTCGCTCTCATAGATGTCAGATATGCCAAGTAAATATGGACTATGCTGGGGTATCTTCATCGACACTTCAAGCGACAAAAAAAGTAATATCAATTTTTACTTACGCTAAATTCAAATGAAAGAAAAAAACTATTTTCAAACATTTTATTTATTTGATATCTCTTTGTATCATCCTGAAGAAGAGGCCATGCCCCGAAACGTTGACTTCCTGTATGAGTCTTGCTTGGTCAAGTTCTGTTTAAATGTAAAACAAGGGAACTGTACCAAGCTAGAAAAGGACAAAGACGAAGACAATCTACATGTTTCGGGGCACTACCCCTTCATCAGGACGACACAGAAACGACGAAAAAAACGAAAAGGAAAAAGTTCTGTTTGTTTTTATTTTGTTTACCCCAAGCCGCCGTCACCTGTTTCTTGACTATTTTCAAATATTGTACACATAGAAGCTAAAAGCTGCCTATCAGAATACGCGCGTGTAGCGTGTAGCGAGAATTCCCCCAGGCCATGGAAAAGCCCGTGGGCAGAGTAGGACGCAGGGGGACCACATGGCCGCTACCTTTCACTGCGGTGTGGCCTGATGAGTCGCGCTGCCTTATGGACGTCTTTGCTTACAATGGGACACGTTAATTGAGTCAGCAACCTTGTAACGTTTTTGGTCACCAACGAACCAAAAAATAGTAGTCAATGTAACGTTTTTGTCACCAACTCTTTATTAAACCACAATAACCCGTTGCGGGTGGTGGCCGGCTTAGTCTTGCAATCTGTTCCCTCGTCTAGTGGCTATAACTGGACCTCTTCTCTCTACCCCTATTGGTGGCACGGACGGAAGCCTGCCCTTCTATTATTCTCTGACTTTTCCTGGCCGCTCAAGGCAGTGGCTTCTTTCGGCCTGATCCTTGGTTGTGCAGCTGCAGCGGGGGTGCACCAAGAAGCCAGCCCTGTGGCTCACCCTCCACTGTGCCCTTCAGACTTCTACCTGCTACATCCTGCCTTGGCCCTTCGTGGTCACAACTTTCTAAATCCTATGGCCGAGCAAGCATAGCCCCAAGGGCTGGGCGTAAGCCCGAGCAAGTTCCTCCCTTCTTTTCGGTCTGTCTTTTCTCCTCCCTCCTTTTCCTTCCTTTCTATTGCAGCGCCCTCTACATCATGTGCTCGAACTCTCACAGGCGGCATCAGGTGGGTCTCCCACTTATGACCTGTTGACAGGCGCTAGTTCCATTGTCTGGGATTCCCGAGTTCTCGAATTCCCGAGTTCATCGACCTCTTGTTGCTGATGCAGCCTTGCTTGGCTGACGTCATGCTGTCTATGGGATTCTCGTCTCTGGCACCCGGTTAATTAACCCCCCAGTACATATGTCATTCCCTGGGTGAGAACAGTCTCTTGTTTGTGCGCAGCAGGCTACCCTCCGGTTCGTGAGTCACCCACAAGTTTATTACCCAATCAGACAATGCTGGTCTTACATACGCAAGCTTTCATTTTGTTATAACCTGTTAAGGATAGGCTGAAGCGATGGCGGAGGTTGCTGGCAGACTTACTCCAATCGCCGACCAAACTGCCTTTCTGTTAGACTCGTTGAAGAGCGAGATATGCACTGACTGGCGGACAGGGAGCAGACAGCCACATCCACCAACTTGAACGACACGCACCAACGGTAAATTGGTGGACCACTAAGTGGGCCCCCCATTGGGATATGGCGGTCACATCTCCAGTGGAATAAAATAATAATGAAAGCCATGTGGTCAGCTGCTAATTGCAGAAGCTGGAAGGTAGGCGACTTGAGCACATGAGCCCTGCACTGGAAGGGGAAAGTAAGAAAGAGAAGCTAGAAAAGAGGCTGGTAGAGCCAGTCTGGAAGGACCCATGCAGAAGCCACGCCGATTGACCGAATGGAGGAAAACACCCCGAGGTCGTATACAGACTTGCTGCCACTGTGGTGGACGAGGATAGACTATGGAACAGAAGGGAGATAACTATAGGTCATGCTTGCAGACTAGTAGCATGCTGGGAAGAAGAGAGACATTGTTGCAGTAGATGAATTGCCGCATATAAGCATGAAGACAGAACCGCAGCACTGGGAGGGGGGAATGACTGTAATTTGACGGGCGCTCAGTACGTACCGACTGGAGGAACTACACAACGCTAGAATTGAGGATATGTCAAAGAAGGAAAAACAACCCCACACGAAGATTAGATGAACCGTAGTGCCTCCGCCAAATTAACATGATATCAGTAAACCTTCTGTGTAATCGACTTGAGACCTCGTGTGGTGACGTGTGGCTACAGGCCTGTGTATCCAGGCGAGTCTATGTATCGTAACATGCCATCATAACTATTTTTTATGTTATAATCCCGTTAGAATACAAGTTTTTTGTGTGTGAAAAGGCAAATAAAAACGGGATAAGTTCATTCGGAATAATGCTCCTTTTATATTATTCAAAATACAAATATAATCCAGAATATGCATGTACTGCGCAGTATTCTTTCAGTGATTATCAAGATAATTCACTGTGATGCACAAATAATCCCGTGTTACAGGTTGCGGGGTTGACACCAGATGCACGAAGAATCCCATGTTATGTGGGGAGTGACTGACACAGATGTGTTAGCCTTATGTTACAGGGCGTATAAAACAACTCTGCAAAACACGCACATCCTACGCATGAACACACACACAAGCACACACGCACGCACACCATACACACATACACACACCCATACACATACGCACTCACACACATCCATACACACACACCCATACACACACACCCATACACACACATGCACACACACATACACACGCACACAGACATACACGCACAGGCACTTGCGCGCATACACACAAGAGGATTCATACGCTTGCACGCAAGCGTTTATTTCTTGTTTGACTAAATAATATCTCCACCACGTTCCTGCGCAAAGAAAAGTAAACAAGAAATATAGAAATGTGCCTAATAAAACGGACGATTGTTTGGCCCCTTTATTTTATTACCAGTACTTTGTTGGGCGTCACTTTGGGTAAAAAGTTACGGGTGCCACAAAAAACTTCTGTACTGAAACAAAGAAAATTCGGGGAATGAAAATACCAGTATGGGCCCTCCACGAAAACTATTCAGTGAACTTTATAAGAGATCAAAAACGTCTGCTCAGGGAGGAAACCGCATGGATCAAATATCCTGGTGAATGGGGGACATTTACTCACACTTCTCTTTCATCCTGTGTGGAGACGGCATGGCTTCCATTTACAGGTGAGGAAACGACTTACTGCGCTGTGAGGACTTAAAGCAATTCTAAGCCGCGCTTCTTTTCTTTACCAGCACGGTAGGAGTGATAAAGTTTTTTTGTTTTTAAACTCTAGGGAGCCTCCAGTGATTAATGCTGATGGCATTTGGTCAGTACCCATGCCAGGACAGCAGGCAACAATTAATCTGGATATTAGCAGGGCGTTTGTGAAATCCTTGCGCTTGTTGACTCCGAGCGGCTTCTGTATGAACTGTAAACAAACTTCCGTTACAAACTGAGGAAACTACTAGTATAAGATTGAAGCATTTCCATAAACTCAAAGTGCACCAACACAATGCTGAAATGATGCATATCAAAAACAATGTGTACTATCAAAGTTGGATAATATACAGTCATCCACACACATACAGAGAGAGAGAGAAGAATAGAAAGACAATGGACAAAGGGAGGAAGGAGGTTGGAGGGAGGAGGGGGCCGTGATTTGTAGACATCTATAGGTATGTTTTCTATCTCATGTACGTTCAAAAAGTGTAATGTGCTCAATAGCCCTCCGATTTTCTCCCCCGCAATTGACCTCACAATAAGTAACAAAATATACAGCCCAATAAAAGTGACTGTCTTCAGAAAGTCAGACTAGTCAGACCTAACTGCTTCACCTTGTTCGATCTCAGGAGAGCAGAGAAGACCACACTCAAATGAGAACTGATTTATAGTTACAACAATTAATTTCGAGCAAGGTAGATAGGTGCTAAAGGCAGCCGGCAAGGCAGAGGGCTGGAGAACACTCCACAAGTTACACGAAACGTTGGCAGACAAGCAACGCTGTATCAAGCTTTTCAACACTAAAATCATTTAAATGTTTGCTGTCTGTGCGAGGGCAAATACGGTTGTAAATTTCGCATTAATCCAAACCCTGTTTGGCTCATTGTATGGCCGCGTTTCATCCTTCCTTGAGTCAGCTGCTCTCTCTCTGTCTCTCTCTCTCTCTCGCACGCGCGCGCACACACACACAGATGTACCGAAGTAACTACGTTTAAATGTTCAGAAACCAGTGAGGTTAATGCATCTTGCTGGTTAAATTAGTTTATTTTTCCTCGAAGAGACTGTGTCATCAACAGTGTGTGACGCGTCATTCTCTTGGCAGGCACCGCTAGCCTTCACCCTGCTTTATCTTAATTCCCCTTTCTCGGTTGCGCATGAGAGAAGTGCTGTAATCGGGATCTTATACGGATTAGATTAGGGGAAAAGATTTCCACACCAACACCAACACCAAATCTTAAAATTTGTGTTCTTGCAAATCGTCTGAATGCTCAAACTGAAACCCAGAGGCAATATCAAAGCAAAGCACCCCTCAAAGCACGAGGTAACCCCTCTTACATATCATTCAGTTGATCCATGCCTTTTCCGACAGCTATATGTTAAAGCTTCCTTGACGGCCTGCACAGATTTACGATGTTCCAGAAATAAAAGATCATTTTGCAATCACGTGATTAGCTAATCGATAGTGCAGGAGTTCGTAGAGAACAAAACCAATGCGCTCGATGGGCTGACACAACTGAGCGGAGACCAGAATGGAGCCAGCTGTAACAGTCCTCGTCTCTTGCTTGTTTCTCGTCACAGTCGTCTGTGTCGACGGTAATGTATCGCTTCAGCCACTTGAGCAGATCTCTATGAACATGACTTGTTAGTGAGGAGTATTTTTATTTCCTGTTTATATAAGGGCAGAAAATAAAATGTGACATCGCTGTATTAACCTAAATTCGCGTTTTTACCCATTTAGTTCTCTGATTAGCGCTAACATTTCCAACATTTTCATTGACAGTGAACGACGTCGAGGCCATGCACATACGAACAACACATATGTGAGGCTGCACCACGAAACCAGTCAAGTGGGAAATTGGGTGTTTTGAGTTTAATACATTTTTTAAAAATCTATTGTGTTTCATTTTGATATAAGAACCGTTGTCCTAGCTCAATTAGTAAGAGAGATATAGTCCGTTGAAGGTCAGAATGTGGGTGGCAGCCATTTTGAGAAAATGGGCTCCCAAGTTTCAGCATAGCATGCAGTACTGTACCACTTTCCTTAGCAACACAAACGTTTAAGTTTTACCTAATTACAGTTAAATTTGAGGGAAACTTTTGTCATCTACATGATAGTTATAGTCTTAGGAAGGCTTTTGTGGTAAAAAGTCGAAATTGACCAGATCACCCTCACAGACCTATTCCTCCTTAAAGTTACAAACTGACCGTTCCAACTTAAGACTGATTTCGTGTTGCAGCGGCACATATACACATACGTATATGTTCTATGTATCTACAAATACGTTGACAGAATTAGTACTGGAATAGGAAAAATAACAGAGAAATAGCGAAGGCTATCCAAAGACAAATGTATAAAAAGAAATCTATAGTTAGAACCAAAAGAAACGAAAATTGACACACAGAGTAGTCCAATTTCATGCAATGGGGTACAATGAAAGCAACAAAAAATTAAGTTGACACGAGGTCGTATGGTCTGTAGAGTGTAGCCCTTGATAATGACGTCTCTGGCGCAAAAAAACGTGTCCCTTCCGGCGCGCTAAAGTCGGACAGTGGTTTTCGCTCGTCAGGCGTGAACAAAAGCAGAAAGACTAGAACTTTCTTTGCGAACAGAGGGCACCACCCACTAGCAATAAAAGCCGATGCTCGTACGCTCCCAGACAGACCACCTGTCAGCAGCAGAACAATGTCAAGACTGAACGCTACAGATCGGGAAAGAGCCATCGGACGACTGCAGGCTGGAAACCGCCCAAGCGTCGTCCCACATGCACTTGGTGTGACAGTTGCCACAATCTGTCGTTGGTGGGCTCGCATTCAAGTCACTTGAAGCACTTCGGATGCAGTCAGAAGCGGACGACCTCGTGTCGTGACTGCACGACAGGACAGACAGATCTACCTCGACCACCTGCGCCAACTGTTCCTCCCTGCCGCAGAGACGGCCTGAGCCACTGTCGGGAGCCATGGAGCTGCCATCAGCCAGCAGACTACTCTTCGCTGGTTGTCTGAGCGACAGCTGTACATGCACGGTGGTAAACGCTGGCTGCACGAGATCAGCACCACCTGAACTGGACATGGCGGCGATGGCGAGACATCCTCTTCTCCGATGAAAACCGCTTTTGCCTCAGCCACGCCGACGTCCACATCAGAGGCGGAACGAGAGGTACACTAACAGCAACATCCTGCGGCACGAGCGTTGGGGAGGCCCCAACATCATGATATGGGGTGGAGTTGGCCTCAACCGACTCATGGTCCCCGTCGTCTTCCAGAACATCGCCCTAGACGAGGAAGCGGCGTGACAGCACAAGGTTATGTGGACCAGGTGCTGAGGCCCTACGTCGTGCCATACCTCCAGCATAACGGTAACCTCACCTTTCAGCTTGAAAATTCCTGGCCACACACGGCAAGGCTCACCATGGCCTTCCTGCAGCAGAACAACCAATCGAGCTGCTATGGGACCATCTGCAGAGAGAGAGAGAGAGAGGGGGGGAGTTGAACACTGTCCAGCCGAGGCCGACAACAGCTCGCCAGCTGGAGCAGGCTCTCAGGCAGATCTGCGCAAACATGCCTATGGTGATGGTGAACCTCTGGTGCGCTCCATGCCCGCCAGGTGCCTGGCCCTTGTCGAAGTCAGTGTGGGGACACACCTTCTACCGACTTCGGACTATGAATTCGGACGTTTGGGACATTCTGAACGCTTTCTCGGCAGGACAGATAGACACACATCTTGTAAGGACTCACTGTATCGATTTTCTCGAAAATTGTTAAAACCCGTTTGAATGAAAGGACAAAATTCAAATAAAATCACCAATCCCTCATATTGCGTTTCTTTTGGTTTTCAGTATATTTTAAGAAGGTGAAATTTAAAATAACGGAATTAATATTACTTCCTAGTCAGCTTGCTGGTTGGCTGGCTCAATGGTTGGATGGATGAATGGATGGATGGAAGGAGGGAGAGATGAATTTTTTATGTATTGGTTGACTCACGAGAATGACTATTTTTTTAAAATCATGCTATCAAAATCGAGACTACTTTGTTCATTACATCTTGCGCATTTAAAGATTGTTTTATTAACTCACCTAACAGCTCAAGGTTGTGGTGGGAGTTTATCAGGTGCCTACGGAGAGTTCTGGAGTGAACAGTACCCGAACGCGTACCCAGAAGTCGATCGTAACTGCACCTGGCAGCTGAGCGGCCTGCCTGGGACTATCATTCAGCTGGAGTTTCTAGATTTCGACCTGGAACCTGTGGGGCTGTACTCGGGGTATAACTTATCCTCGTGTCGATTTGATTTCGTCCTTGTCCATGACCCTATTCAAGGAAATACATGGCCGGGGTAAGAGCAAGGCAAATACTAATTTCTCAACAGTCAGTTTGAGGTTGTTAGGTTGTATCATCACTTTGTGCGCGGCTTGCATGGTGCAGCTAAGTCGGATGAAAGCAGTCATAAGGAACTAGTCCATCCGTCTGCAACAAAACCTAATTTAATTTTTTTAATGAGTTGAATAGTCATTACAGATGCATCTTTGCAGTAAAACCTTTTGTAGATACAGTCTTCATCGACAGAAGACTAATTGTTTAATGCACGGAGCTCCATTATTATTATTATTATTATTATTATTATTATTATTATTATTATTATTATTATTATTATTATTATAATTATGTCGTGAAGACTCCTTTCATCCGATTTAGCTGACTCTTGTAAACTCTGCATAAAAGACTCTTAACAGTACTTGAGTCGTGGTTGCATGAGCGATCGTATCTACTCTTAAGGTCGTAAGAGCGGCCGTACGCCCCATTTACTTTCATCTTTAGGTATGAACAGGACATAGGAACAATCATGCAAGCTAGGCCAGGTGTATAAAAGATAAATTTTAACTAAACTTATACCTTCTCTCTCTCTGTGTGTGTGTGTGTGTCTCTCACACACACACACACACACACACACACACACAATGTTCTCACAATGAGGGGAAGTATTGATGCAATAAATATCCTGTTCTAAAACTGCGACCCCCCACCTCTCAGTGGTAACAGCAGGGCCAACATCTGGACCAAATTTAAAGGACAAAGCCGACAAAATCGATGTTTCTTGGCATTACTCCTTTATCATGACTGAGAAGAATGAACAGAGGAATTGCAAAGAAATAGAGAACTGCGTAAAGAGGGTAAATAGTGAATGGGTAGAGAGAAGAAACAACACGGGGGACATGCCACAAGATAACTTGGTGCAGACACTCTGCTGTTACCACTGTTTCCACTCTAGTAGCCGTCGTTTATTTCTACTTCCACCACCACCACCACCACCACCACCACCACCACCACCACCACCACCACCACCACCACCACCACCACCACCACCACCACCACCACCACCACCACCACCACCACCACCACCCACAAAAATCTGATTAAAGATAACGGAGACATTGATTTTAACGTATGTCAGTAAGACGCCGACGATGATGGCGGAAAATTTTTCTGTAGCGATTTCTGACTTTGTTCTATCTGTTTCATGAGTTCGTCACGAGAATTTATTAGCAAGTTTCTGAATTTGTTATGTATGTATTATGATTTTATCACGACAATTTGCTGGATTTCTGAATCTGTTTTTTCTTTGTCGTGACTTCTTCACGCCCAGATACTGCGGAAACACTATTCCCCCAGTGATACGAGGATCCAGCAATGTCCTCACCGTGATTTTCGGTTCCGACAACCAAGACAGCTATCGCGGATTCAAAGCTGAATTTAGGTCAAGTAAGTATCTACTTTCTAGTTTGTGCTATGTTTAGATTTTGTTTTCCATCAGCCCTGCCATTAGACCTAGTTTTAATTTGTTTACTGACGTTAATGTTTTTTCTTCCTTACATCTTTCTTTCTTCGTTGGTTCGAATTCGTTCATCCCCTTGGCCTCTCTCTCTTCTTTCCGTCCTTCTTTTCCTCTCTTTTCCGTTCGTTGTTTTTTTTTCTGTCTTCTCTTTGTCTTTTTTTTTCACATCATCACCATGCTTTTCACTAAAGTCACCAGTTTGTGAGAAACTGCAGCTGCCTGTTTTGTTCGATGACGTCCATGCGCGCCAACAGTTTCGTTAACAAGGCTTACAGTAATACAATTTTGTTCATAAAGTTCGCTTTTCTTTATCAGGTCCCTGCCCGGACGCTGTCAATGACTGTCAACATATCTGTGTGGACAACCAAGGCACTCATGTGTGCCTGTGTTACTCCGGCTACAAGCTTAATGCTGATGATAAAAATTGTGACGGTAGGGCCACTCATCTCTACGTTTTTCAACCCGACATAAATAGAAAATAACCGTACCGCAGAGTGAAACAAAACACCAATGCTGGCTTGCAAATACATGCTGAGTGAGTGAGTGAGTGAGTGAGTGAGTGAGTGAGTGAGTGAGTGAGTGAGTGAGTGAGTGAGTGAGTGAGTGAGTGAGTGAGTGAGTGAGTGAAAAAGAAAAGAGGGAGAGTGTCAGGGATTGAGGGAGAGAGATGCGTGGGGAGGGATGGGAAAGGAAATGATATATTTAATGGAAAGCAGTAGCTTATGACAAGTGTGGTTGATACTGTGTTGAAAAACGTTATTTTTTTCAGAATTACTGGTTAGTCTAATGTTAAAGACGATAATAAGAAATTTTGTAAAAATGTATGACGTTTTACAGCATTATTGTTAAGTATAATGTAAAAGGTGATAATAAATGTTCTTAAGGGGGGACACGGCAGCTCGAACCAAAAAGTTATTTATTCTTTCTACAACCTGATTTTATAAATATCTTAAATGATTATGA
>SMGT01004167.1:332675-358858 GCA_004794575.1 Lanistes nyassanus
TTGTAGATTCATAATCAACCCAAAACTAAAAACTGAAAAAAATCAAAATTCTCATCAAAACTCAGCTGCCGTGTCCCCCCTTAAAGTTTATGTTTTACAGTATTATTGTTCAGTGTAATGTAACAGGTGATAATAAGAGTGATAATTGTAGTGCTTGTTGCTTCTGTCTGTCTGTCTGTCTCGCGGGAGAGGCAGAGAGAAAAAGAGGCTAGCACAAGTTACTCTACTTGTCCTCTAGTTAGGATAACTGATGAAGTGAAGCACTTGTACCGAGCATGGACTAATGTGTAAACAATCATGTTTCGACACTGCTCACTGTGACCTCTGTTAACTTTAGTCATTCCCTAAACATCGCGTGCTGATTTTAATGTACCTGACTTTAATGGAAGAGTACTGAGAGTTGTACTTTTTTTTAAATGTACAATGCACTACTTTAATTAGAAGCATGGCAATCGAATCTGGTGTCTTTGTCATTGTCTTATGAAGATATTAGATTTTTTCCCTTCTGTTTGACCGTGTGAGCAGACTTAGACGAGTGTGTGACAAGAGCACACAGCTGCAGCCAAACGTGCATCAACCAGCCCGGATCCTACACCTGTGATTGTAACCCTGGGTACAGACTGACTGCCGACGGGAGTTCTTGTGCAGGTTAGAGTGATTGTGTTTTTGTCCAATAGGATTGCATGACACTCAGAAACATGTAAGATAAGTACACGTGTGTTAAAGGCATTTAGTCCACTGTGCATTACACTCACCAAAATGCCCTAATTTGGACTTCTACCAAAATATCTCTTATTGAAGTATAGCTTGATTTTTCTGTCACAAAATAGTAAAAGACGAAGATACAGACAAGCAAACAAGCAGACAAGTGGGCAATTCACGAAGAGTCTTAAAGGAGAGGCAAAGTGGAAGACAAGTGGCCCTACGAATATTTGATGTAGTTTGTTTAAAACTGTTACCATGTATTTATGGCTGATGACTCCTGCGACGAACAAAATGGTATTGAACAGTCCGGCTTTAGTCACATAGCAGGCCGAAATGTATATACACACGCATCCCAAGCAGACGACAAATCTCGAACGTAAGACGTGCGTTGGCCGGGAGCGGTAGGACGTGTGTTGGCCGGGAGGGGTATGGTGCGTATGGCATTAACCAAACGACCATGCCGCAGCGCAAAAACGATCGAACGTTTTGACAATCAAACAAAGGAATTTAAATATAAATGCTTCTTTCTTTATCCCTCTCGCGATGTGCGTATTTGCATAACTGTCTGGACTGATAAATGTTTATATCTGCTGCTCCTCCCTTTTACAGCAGGGCGGCCCGCATCATGGTGATAATGCGTGTTTGCTATTTATACACAGGGTCGTGGGTTCAAATCCCCTAGCCATCGCACGCACCTTCTCTGACCTTTCCCTTCCCCGACAGCCTTCTCCCTCCTCCTCGTGATAACGCTTTCGTTGATGACTTGACTAAACAAAAGCCAAAGGACCTCTTGGATGTATTTCTGGTAACTCTTGCTTGATGTATTCCGATTCCAAAATGTCTGATTGTTGTCCTAAAGTGACAATTGTTGGATGTCTGGATTTCTTTTCAAATACAATCTGGAGGTACACGCGGTGGTCCATGCACATGTACACGAAGCAAGGACAGTGTTGTAGATAGAAGCAAATCTGGATGGATTAAGCTTAAAAAAAGCTGAAATCTGCCAGCATACCAAAAGACAAATACCATCCAAATTACAATGAAGTTAATCTGATTATATTTGATTCTTAACAGACTCTGCTTGATCCAACCATAGACATAATTATAGAGGGGATAGATTGGAAACTTTTACGGCCTACAAAAGCTTGTTTACGGGAAAAACGATAACTGCGTGGCGCTCGATCACGCACTTTTTAAATACATGAACCAACAAATGTGGTTAGAAGTTAAGGGTATAATTTTATATAAATTGGCAGAAAAATTGCACCGGCCTCAACTTCACTTTTGTTTTTTTTCCTTAAGGTTCCTTACCTTTAAGTGCTGTCTATAGCGCTGGGCTATTTCAAAGCAATATTGCATCTGTTACTCCTGTTGATTGAATGCTGCAAGAAGAAAAGGAGGCTAATTAATCTCACTGGATCAAACAGCCAATCGCCCTGCTTTTGCTAGAAATCGACTTCTGCGTCTAGAAAAGTGTGTGATTACATGTTTCAGTCATTGACGAGTGTGTGGTTACATGTTTCATTGACGAGTGTGTGGTTACATGTTTCAGACATTGACGAGTGTGTGATTACATGTTTCAGAAATTGACGAGTGTGTGGTTACATGTTTCATTGACGAGTGTGTGGTTACATGTTTCAGACATTGACGAATGTGATTACATGTTTCAGAAATTGACGAGTGTGTGGTTACATGATTCAGACATTGACGAGTGTGTGGTTACATGTTTCAGACATTGACGAGTGTGTGGAAGACCCTGCCACCTGTGACCAGCGGTGCTACAATCTTCCTGGCGCATATGCGTGTGGATGTGACCCTGGATACACGCTCTCTGGCGACGAGTCGGCCTGTGAGCAAGTGACTGAAAGTAAAGGTGAGATGTTCCGCACATGACTGCGAAGAACTTGATGCCCACACCATACAGCCGTGAAGCATGCTTGGTACCTTAGCAGTAGAGGATCCCGTGTCTAGCGGCGGAGCTTGGTACCTTACCAGTACAGAGGATCCCGTAGCTGGCACACCTTGCACCTGTTGACAGGGCTGGCTGGCGGACGCCTTATCCTCTCTTTCTCTTCCCCAGCACCCTTTAAAAGCATCTCTCCTACTTTCCTTGCTGACTTTACGTTAAACAGCAAACATCTTTTTCTCTAGCTCTACGTTGTGTTAGTTGTTGTCTTTATTGTTGTTTATATTGTAATATTTTTGTAACATATTCATCTACAAAAATGTATATTCAAGAAGTTGACACATGAAGGAGGCATATATTACCGCTGAGGTCGACAACATTGTAGATGCTGTCGGGGAAGGTGGCTACGACAAAAACCTTGTGCTGGGGTTGGCCGTCGGGCTTGCCGCGTCTCTGCTGCTCCTGCTGCTGTTCCTGCTGCTCAGGTGTTGCTCCGACCGCTGTCAGTGCGCCAAGGGCGCCAAGAAAAGGTAGAGATGATGGTGTCTAATTTTCAGTCACGTGGCTGTTATTCACAAAGAGTTCAGCTGGTGCCACCGAAAGTACATTTCTTCAAGGAAAAAGTAACATCCACTGTGTGGGGAGTCATACTGACAGAATACAGAGAACATTAAATTTTGTAAACACAGAGGTTAAAAAAGAGTATTTATAATGAAGCAATAATTATAACAAGATAAAGACGAAATCATGTTTACATAGTAACCATGTCTTTACTGTGAGAGATGGAGGGTAAAAAGGAGAAAGAGATCTTGAATGCGCTGCACATTTATGCTGAATGCTATAAATACATAAAATATGTTACAGCAATAACAACGGCACTATTAGCTTTAAGACAGATACTTTCACAGAAATGTACTGAGTCAGGAGGCACCCGAAACCATGAGTAAATTAGAATCTTTTAATAAATTTATGAATTGTAGTAAAAATGGTCCAGTCTACATCTTTCGAAAGCAGATGATTTCTAAACAGCAACAGGTTGCAGTGTAACTTGACTTGCTGTGGGAAATTTAGAGCAACTGTTGTATCTAACCGTATCATATAGTGGGAAGTTGAAAAACCTGTTCAGTCTGTTCTAAAGGATGGCCGTAAATGCACTTTGATAATCTGACAGGTGACGGACAGAGATCGTGATTTGAGTTACTCCCCTTTAGTCAAATTCTGCAAGTAGTATTTTTTCTTTTTTCTTTCCATAGTAAACATTAGTTAGGTACATTTGTCCTAACAGTAGGAATGGTTCTTTCATGAGGTCGACGTCTGTGGTGTAGATTAAGTGAAAATTCTAAAGGGTAAGCAGGTAATTTAAGTAAGCAACACTCAGTCCATTAACTACTGAAAAGGCAAAATCAGCATGTGTCTTTTCTCCCCCCTTTTTTTTAAAACTGATCATATCAGATTATTCATAGTTTCCCAATGATGTCAACAAAATAAAAAACTATTTGCATTGTACATGATCTCAAGTGTTCTCCATTTCAACTGATGTTTAAAGCTGCACAGACTTGATATTTAAAGCTATGCAGACTTGCAACGGGTAGGGCCTAGTTGTGTGTTGTTGTTGTTGTTGTTGCTGCTGTTTTGCCAATGACACGACGTACCTGCCCCACCCACAGTCATTTTGGAGAATGACACCAAGGTGTAAAACTGTTCGAGAAACGAGTCGTACAGTAAGCGATCGACTAAAAATTAAATCGATCGGGTAGAAACGTGGGTAGACAAACACTGCAAGCACAGAAATATTACGAATACCGAAAGGAAAAGAATTAACTCTTGGCAAAGCTTGGGATGGCTTTCAAAAATGCAGACGAAAATGGATGTTTATGTTGTAAAAAAAAAAATACCCACACGGATATTTATCAGCCATAACCGTCAAATTTACGCATGAAACATGTTTGCTTAATCGAACTTCTTCGGTCAATGAAAAAAAAGGTGTACCTATCCGTACAGACATAATTCCACAATGCACAACATGCTCAAAATGTCATGGATGGTGTATTACTCAACGCGAAAACCAAATATCTCTTCTTTCATTTCCTCTTAGAAACATCCTCAAGGAACCGCCAAAGCGGAGGGGGAGTAAGGTACACACTACCCCCATCCAGCCGCAGCCCTACTCAGACGGAGTGAAGAGGTATTGGCCTGGAACACCGCCAGACCAGCTGACGTCAAACGGCTACAGGGCTACACCTCCCTTCTATCACCAGAAAGGGTTCAACGAATTGCCTGCACTGAGCGTTTACTGACTTATCAGTACTGAGCGGATCAGTGATTTATCAGCATTCATTGACTGCGATCCAAGAGAATTCAGTTTATTGCCGTCAGTAAATTAACAAGAAACACACTGACCCATTGCATTTCCAATTAATTAGGATCGCATACGCTTCACCGAGGAGGCGAAGGCAAGATAAATATTTTTGACATTGCTGTGCATTCAATAAATTACATCCACCACGTATATAGATTTTATTCGCAAATCTTTTGAATTACACGATCGCGCTTGTGAACGTTTTCCAGCACTTTCTTCGACTCCCACAATAATTTCACACAATGACACAAAAGATGAATTGTTTCATCAATCATTTCAGTGAACCAGTACATTATTGTCTCCAAATGTTGTCTTTGGCGAACAGTTTCAAGTAATAATTATACTGCTCCAAAGAATTGAAAGATCGGAGCAAACTGTAAACGCTGCTTGATTCCAAACCACAAACCATTAGTAACCATTAAACTAAAGTGTAGGCTAGCGTATGGCAAGATGCCCCTTAAATATGAACTTAAATTTCTTTTACCGTTCAAACCACAGAGAGATCCAAGTAGACGCAAACTATCGAGGCCCGCCTAGCCTACAAAGTGTCACAAGCACTCTAAAGAAATAACCAAAAGAACCAAAATGTAAAGTAGTTTTAATATATTTATATATTTGGTCTTCTTGCCCCATACCAGGGGCAAAACGCCTTACAGTGGGGGCAAGACGCTTAGTGTCCTGCGTTGGACGGGGTCTGGCCTCCTGACTGTTAAAAATAAAAGATAATCGAAAACTGAAATCCAGATGAAACGTGGCTGTGTTAACTGACTAAAGGATCCATACATTTAGGCTTGCATAGCTTTCTCCATTCATCACCCTGTGCCCGGTAATGGAACGTTGGAAAGTTAATCATCTGAATCATCTGATTCAGTTTGGGCAGACTAAGCTAAGTCTGGGGTACAGTCCTCGTGACCCCAGAGAAGGCAAAGCTTGCACTGCACCCAAACCCAAACCTCTCTTGGTCTAGTGCGTCTATAGGGTTCACAACAAAGGAGGCCGGGCTAGTCTTCTTCGTCGTGTGAGTTTTCTTCAGCACCTTGCCTCCTTCTTTTCTTCTTTCTAACTTTGCTTTTCTGAATGTCAGATCGCTTTGTGGCGCACTTTTTTTGTCGCGTATTTTGAAAACAACAATTTGATACGTTTTTGCCTCGTTTTTAGTAACTTTGTACTTCTATAAAGGTCACTGTCACAGCTTACACAGCATATAAAACACAATTTCTCTGTATTTACTTGCTTGACAACTGTATCAAACTTTTGACAAAGCCAGCTAAGGCAACATTAGTCCCACCATTTCTTGTCACATTGTGTAAATCCAGAGTATGTACCAGTGGGGCGAAAACTCAACGGTACGTGTCGGGAAAGACGCCGGCTGCGGGCTTACTGGTGGGGGTCTTACCCCTACTGATGTGGCTGACGTACTGTGTACACATTTACATGCTGTGCTGTAAAATGGGGTTCAGTCTGTGTATTTCTGTCAGCTTCAGCGTTCAGCTAGTTTTCATATGTGAATGCAAGGTGAACATAAATCTGTCTTAATTTATATTTTTGCAAAGTCCTATAGATATGGGGAGATCTATTACAGAAAATCTCGAAGGGGCAAGTACAGGAAAGACAATGTGAAAACCGTTTTGAAAGTTGTCAGTTATGGGATTCTCATTAGTGTCCCCAGAGTCGTTTGCGGGATCACCTGCCGATCCTGCTGAAGCAAAAGGAACATCTGTTAAGGTCAGCTGGGGGTGGGCGGTTTGTCCGCAGGCGACGGCACATCACCCGCACATCCCACAGGTGCTCGATCGGGTTAAGGTCCGATGACTTTCCTGACCAGTCCATGCGAGTCGCTGATGGTGCAGGAAGGGGGTCTGGCATTGTCATCATGGAGAATTGCCCCGGGTTCTTTTGAATGCTGCAGAATGTCATCCTGTAGAACATGCCAGTGAGGTTGTCTTACACACGGTGCAGCAGTGTTCTGTAGGCCTTGCCCAATCCTCCCCAGACCCTGATGGACACGCCACCAAGCGGTTCACGCCCTTTCACAGTGGCATCGTGATAACCCTGACCTGTTACGTCCAGACTTGAAGCTATCCGACAAAGCAGGACTCATCCAGAAGAGAACTATGGCCCCCTGCTGACGTGCCCACGCCAGATGACGCCGGGCCCAGGCAGTGCAATGATCCTGCGTCAGGACAGGTGGGGCTGCGGGACGTCTTGAACATAGTGTAGCTTGGTGCAGCCGGTTCTGAATGACGGTGACATTGCTGCCTGCTCGCAGCTGCCCCCTGAGTGTGTTGGCGGTGGTTTTTCTGTCCCGCAAAACTGACAGGACGACATTTTCTGTCGTCCTGCCTAGACGTCGATCATGGGTGTCTGTGCTCGCTGACGTATCTGGCTGTAGCGGTGTCGCAATGTCACAATGAGTGAATGAGATGCGCCCTAACGCTTTCCTGCAGTCACCCAATCATCCTGCCGCGATCGGCACTAAGGCGTCGCCATGGAGGCACGGTTACAATTGTCTCTTGAATACGACTATACATACCCACCAGTCCCTTATCACTGGCTGAACTGTGGTTAAAGATGGTTTCCATGTTCATTGCTGTTTTTCGCCCTTTCTGTTTTGCTCTGTCACTTGCACGCCTTTGATTTGCGCACATTGTCTGGGGTCAGGGTGCACAGGTTTGGCTGCCTCCTGCGGTATGCACGAACACACGCCAGCATTGATTTCCACTCACACTGACTTTCACTGACGCAGCACACACAAGGTGCATCCGAATGTACAGGATCGGATGCCGTGGTTTTATTAATTGCACGGTGTCCTTAACTACCTGCCAAAGTGCAACTGTTCTTTCAATTCTTGTGAGCAGTACATTTTCTCTGTAATACCCTTATTAAAGACGCTCTGGTTTCAGTGTACACTTACATGTGTTTGTTTTTGTGCATGTGCGCGTGCGTGATGTGGATGGCTAAGAAAAAGATTTTTCCAACAGCGTGATTGTGTTTATATTCACAAATCTGCGAGTAATATAAGGCAGTAATATAATTCATATTCGTATTGATAGATGTGTTGCTGAGCAGAACCTGAGAAACAAAATAACATTGAAATACGCACAAACACGAACGCAAACGCGCCATTGAGTGAATATACTTACAACTACACGCGCCTTTGCGGGCGGGATCGGAGCCAGTCAGCCCCATCCTCCTCACCCCGCACGCGGACGCCGACTAGTTGTACTGACATAATTATGATGACAGGTAATGACATCCAAACATCGACGGGCGTGGCTACTCTGCTAGCCTAATGGGGATATGACATTTTGCTTTTGCGTAACGGCACACGCACGCGTACACACACACACACACAGAGGGAGAGTCAGGGAGAGAGAGAACGTGTTTGAGTCTGAGCTGTATCGATCCATCCGTTGGGTCACATCAAGGAGAAAGTTGCAGAAGCAAAGACAAAACGTCAGGTCAGTAACCGACTACATACATAATTATATAGTATTATATAGTATTATATAGTAGGTATCAGTGGATATCAGTGGGTAGCTAACCCTTGTTAAACTGATTATACTCGTTTGACTGGAGTTAAAAACCTATCATTTCGTCCACTTCAAAGAGACATTGACAGTGAGAGAGAGAAAAGCTTTGGTAAAAGAGAGAGAGAGGGAGAGCTTTGGTAAAATAAAATGCATACATCACAAAATCTTGAACGTTAGAAGCACACAGTAAACCAAGAAGACGTTAATAATCTTAATGATTACATGAAGAAAAGCTGAGAACATAACAGTCATCAAATTAAATTTCGTGAATCAGACGTCAAAGAGACGTGTCAAGATAAAAAGCAAATAGAACGGCTGTAGTTTAGAAGTTTGATCCATTCTTTTCCCGTAAGCCGTCCCAGAGGGCCAAGTTTTACGTACACATTTAGTAAAATGCAATACTCACTATAAAAATGCTCAAGATGTACCGTCCCTGGATCTGATGATCTCATTGGCCTACCTACAGCTGTATGCTGACAACCTGGCGTGCCCACAACTTTATAGTAACTGTCTGGCGTGCCCACAACTTTATAGTAACTGTCTGGCGTGCCCACAACTTTATAGTAACTGTCTGGCGTGCCCACAACTTTATATTGACTGCCTGGCGTGCCCACAGCTGTATGCTGACAGCATGGCGGGGCCACAGCTGTATGCTGACTGCCTGGAGTGCCCACAGCTTTATATTGACTGCCTGGCGTGCCCACAGCTTTATACTGATTTCCTGGCGTGCCCACGGGTTTATGCTGACTGCCTCGCTCGACTTCAAATCACCAAAGCGAAATGTGATAATAAAGATCATAATGCAAAATCTGTTTTCTGGACTGACTTGCATGAGTGTTCCCATAAATCCAGTTTATACGTAAAGTGGTACGTAAAACACACAGGACCAATGGACCTTACGGCCGCTCTTATCAACGGAAGTGAAGGTAGGCACACTCATGGAAGCCAGCCTTGGATTCGACGTACGGACAAAGGGTAAACCTTATCTACTTTAATACTTTAAAGCCTGAAAATCCACAACGCAGTGTTTTCAGGCAAGAAATACCACCACTTCAAACAAGCGAATTAGCAGAAACAGAGAAATGAAACTACCTTTCAAAATAATGCATTATTCTCCTTCTAACTGTCGTTCTTCTGGAAAACTGTCTTTTGTGATGCGCTCGTATTTCAAAGTGTCTTGAACGGTCCACAGTGCCAGTGGCCAAATTTATGGTCTTGCAGCGATAAAAATCGCATACCATGTGACCCTGGGAAACTAACCTGTCCTGCCTCAGCGCAACTGGCTCAGAACGCCGGAGCTTTAGTCGAGGGCAGAAGTTATGAGCCGACAGAAAAAACCAGGAGCGGACAGTGTCATAATGGAACCCATGGCAGCAGCACTCGTCACCTGGTTATTGTTTTACAACTTTATTTCCGTTGACGGTAACTTGTCAAGAAATTAACAAAATGTCTCCTAAAACTAATGCTTTGCCTTGTTATTAATATGTTTTACATACCTACACAAGTGATATGATATTTACATAATTATATAACGTGCTTCTTTTGTTTCCTTTTCAGTGCAATCACTCTTTATAATACATTTTTCTGTTACAATTTCTCTTGTTTACAATGATGCAGTTCCCGCTTTTTGGGGTTTCGAGTTTCGAAGTTTTAAATTATACGTTGAAAAACTTACCCACACGGACCTAATATGAGAAACTGATAAGAATCATCTTGAAAATCTATTAATATTTTATTATAAGCTTTTGAAGGAGGAGAATACGGTATGACCATTCAAATCCACCCGAGCACAAAAATGACAGTTAATGAAAGAAATTCACTGCATTTAGATTGGTTGGATGAACAGATGTGAAATATTGACCAAAATATTCTTTCTCTTCTTTTATGGCTTTTAAAAACTCCATTCATCTATCAATTGTTTTACTGTCGCAAATTTGTATCACAGCTCAAGGATGTGGCGGAAGTCTGTCAGGTGTCTACGGGCAGTTCTGGAGTGAAAACTACCCATACCAATACCCGTTAGCTGATCGAAACTGTACCTGGCACCTGACTGCTCTGTCTGGGACTATAATTGAGCTGGAGTTTCTAGATTTTCACCTCGAACCCGCGAACATGTTCTCCGGGTATAACCACACTTCCTGTAAATGGGATTTCGTTATTGTCCTAGACCCCGCTCAAGGCACGTCATCGCCAGGGTAAGTACTGAGTAAATAATAAACCGTGATTTCCTCATCAACCAGTGAAATGTTGTTATGTTCCTGGAAGTAAACGCCGCTGGTAATCATCCCAGTTAAGAAACATATCTATGCAGAAAGACTTCGTGTACTGAGGAAATGTACGGATACAACTTAAATCTTTTTCTTCTGGTAAGGCAAAACAAAAGTCATTAATTGATAATAACAATGTTGACAATGAAGTTAACAACAACCCACACACTCCCGATGACGCCACCGCTGATGGTGACGTGCAAGAGATTTCTGACGTCAGTACGTGTGTTTACCATGCATGATCTCCCTTGGCTTAGTTACTGTGGCCGCACTGCTCCCCCCGTCATACAAGGGTCAACTAACGTTCTGACGGTCGTGTTTGGTTCAGATGACGAGGACAACTTTAGTGGCTTCAAGGCGGAGTTCAGATCAAGTAAATGCTTTTATCCGCCGTGTTTTTAATCTTCCGTTGTCTGTCTATCTCATCCTACTCGCCTGTCCACCTGCCCAGCTCCAACCTCGTGTACAGACATTTGAATTTCTTCCTGTTTCTATTGTACTTTTCTTTTCATATCTTCATTTTTTCCTTTTTCTGTCGCTTTCTTTCTTTTCCTTTCGCTAGTTCTTGTTGTAGTGTCTGTCTTTTCCTTTTCTCTATTTCTCTATCTCTCTTTCTCTCTATATCTGTTTTTTTTCTCGCTTGTCTTCCTTTATCTGTCTGTCCGTTTTGTCAAATAAGAGCAGTAAGTCTATGTAATTCTCTATGACGAAATACAACTGATTATCTCTGATATCAGTCAAGAGAGACGTAAAATTGTGCGCAAGCAAGCATAGCTACAAACACTAACTTTTGCAAAACGTTTTGCTAGGTCCGTGTCCTGACGCCATCAACTACTGTAAACAGATTTGTGTGAACATGCAAGGATCTAAAGTTTGCTATTGTCACCATGGTTACCGGCTGAATGTTGATGGTAAAACATGTGACGGTGAGATTAATCCAACCTTTAGTTTCCCAAAACCATACCACATACATTATGTATACAAACAAGCGCCCAAGCACAACACAAACACACATGTACAGCATGAAAGGGGAGGGGGGCTATGTCTCGAGGAGAGACGGGAAAGTGAGATAGACGAAGGTAGGGTTGGGAGGAGCGGAAGGGGGAGGAGAAAGACAGGAGAAGGACGGGGGAAAGGACTGATAGATATAGAGGAAGGACTGACAGCCATCGGTGAAAAGGAACTGAAGATATCAGGAAAGGGGTGGGGAATGGGGTAAGGAGAGCCAAAACACTAACACAACACAAATCATTCTGTTTTACAATGTGTTGTCCGACTGGGATAATTGAAAAAAAAAGTTTTGGTAGAAAACTAAACGAAAGTTATAAAATCTGCAGAAACTTTTTACTCGCTGGTTCATTTGGAGTTCTGTTAATACAATTTCAGCCATGCCTTGTTTTAAGAGATGTTTTAAGAGATTCTAATTTACAACTATATTTGTTGTGATATACAATGTGCCGCTACAAGTGTAAAGGAATAAGACTAAGATACCATCCACTGTCATCTAAAAAATACTGATAATTTCGTCTTCTGTTTGATCGTGTGAGCAGACTTAGACGAATGTGTGACAACAGCACACAACTGCAGCCAAACGTGCATCAACCAGCTGGGATCCTACACCTGTGGTTGTAACCATGGTTACATACTGATGGCTGACGGAAGTTCTTGTGCAGGTTCACGAGCACACTGTGTTATCTTGTTTTAAAACTTTGTCTAGAACGATGTCGTTGTGCAACAACGCGCTTTCCGTTATACATACAGGTATAACCACCCACCCCATTCTCAACAAACTCTCCAAACTTGTTTCAGTTGTGCGAAAGACTTTAAATAAGCACGAAACACAGTGGGACTAGTCAAGAGACTGAGCCAACAGCAGTACCCTTGTAGCAACCATAGCTCTAATTCAAGTCTATGGGCGAATAACTGAAGCGTTTGCCACAAACAGGTAACGTGCGTTCAGCCGTACCCATTTAACCGTTAGACAACCGGGCTACGTGTCCTCAGAGCGCGCGAGACAAACATAGAGAAGACAGCGAGCTCGCTCAATGCTCCAAAACATGAAAATCTTTTTCAGAGCTGATCGTGCATACAGCATATATTGTTATTATGCTGCATATAAAAGTAGCATGTGATAGTTAAAAAAAATTGCCAGAATTGCTTTACAGCTCCCTTCTGATGTTTTCCGTGATTTCACGGGGAAAAGCGCTCAGCTCACAGACGAGCTTCCTAACCTCTGACCACTGACCTTTACTAGCACAGCAAGTTGTGACGTCACTACAGAAATAGGCACCTAGTACCAGGAAGTTAACGACTCCCTAGGGGAGATAAACGTGCAAGCTCCATTCGGCCATCCCCCGAACATTAAACTGTCTGTCCGCACTGGCCATCTTACTGCAGCTGTCAGTCTGGTGGTCCTTTCAGTGCAGAGCTTAGTATCTTAGTATCATCCGATTTCATCTTCCACGAGGTGGAAGCACTGTCCCTCTAAACTTACCTAACCATCACGACGACGACGGAGAGGATGATGATGATGATGATGATGATGATGATGATGATGATGACGATGATGATGATGATGATGGTGGGGGGGGGGCTGGCATTAGTAGCATAACTGCAAATACTAAAAGGACGAGAAAGTTTTGGTACAAAAAGTCAGAAAGTAAGAAATCAGGTCTTGTCGCAGCTGTAGCGAAACTACTTAAGTGCAGGGAGCGGGGAGGGAGAAGACATGCAGACACTGCAATGTCATACCAGCCTATCGGGGAGCATAAGCGACTGTGTGTAGCCTTTACCTGCGCTGCGAAGCGTCGCCTGCCAAACATTTGTCTGACCGACGGCAACGTTTTGGCCCGCCTAGAGCCGTTGGAGATAGAGAACTACATGCACACAAATGGCAGCATGCACCAACACACTGGTTCCCGCACATACAAGTGCATAATGCATGTGAGCTATACATACATTCCCACAGGCACCATTACAAAACTAAGGCATCCTAGGAATTTAAAGCCTTATTTTTTGCTACCAAGAAATTTTTCTCTTAAGAAAACTGTCACTGGACTGTTTCAGACATCGACGAATGTGCGGGGAACCCTGATATCTGTGACCAGCGCTGCTACAACATGCCCGGCGCATATGCGTGTGGATGTGACCGTGGGTACGTTCTCACTGACGACGACACTGCCTGTGAACTAGTGACCGAAACTAAAGGTGAGACGGATCGCGCATGACGTACAGTGCGAGGAACAGAATGAGTCATGAAAACAATGCGACTGCATGCCAACTAAGAGACAAATGAAAGCGAACTGTACTTGTTAAGTCACCGCGAGGTGAATTAGCTGCCCTGTGCTGCGCGTATAGGTGTGAACAGGTGTCAATCACAGCAAGAGATGTGTGTCAAAGTGCGGCCGAACCCCAAGCAAAATGTGCAGCTGTTTGTGTGTTTTTGCCCCCTTGAAGAGTTCAATTTGCAGGAGGGCGTAAACGAATTGGGGAACACGCAGCGAAATCAACAGCCTCCTGTAAATACCGGAGTTTGTGTGAGGTGAGCGAAAGTGGGAGAAAGTCCTGCGGAAGACGTGGCTTTGGAGAGCGTGTCAGCGAACGTTGGCTGGATGTGCATGCGTGGGTTTGTTCAATGCTTTACACCAAACACTCGTCGACCAATAAAACCTTTGTATACCTTCCGCGACAACACACCAACAGATGTAAATACATACAGGGCAGAAGAGAGAAAAATATCCACACATTTATACAATGACTTTATACTCGTGTTTATAAGAAAGTAGTTTCGCTACAGCTGCGACAAGACCTGATTTCTTACTTTCTGACTTTTTGTACCAAAACTTTCTCGTCCTTTTGTATTTGCAGATATGCTACTAATGCCAGCCCCCCCCCCCACCATCATCATCCATCATCCATCATCCCTCCATCCATCCATCCATTATTCCCTCCATCCCTCCTCCATCCCTCCTTCCCTCCATCCTCCATCCTTCCATCCCTCCCTCCTTCCCTCCCTCCCTCCTTCCCTCCCTCCCTCCTTCCCTCCCTCCCTCCATCCATCCCTCCATCCATCCTTCCCTCCATCCCTCCCTCCCTCCATCAATCAATCCGTTAATCCATTAATCCATCCACCAATCCATCAATCATCGATCAATCAATCATTCATCCATCCAGCCACCGTCCATCCATCCATCATTCATTCATCATCCATCCATCAATCATCCATCCATCCATCAATCATCCATCCATCATTCAATCAATCATGCATCCATCCTCCATCCACCATCCATCCGCCACCCATCCACCCATTCATCCACCATCCACCCATCCATCCACCCATCATCCATCATCCATTCATCAATCATCCATTCATCAATCAACCAATCCATCCATCCATCCATCAATCATCCATCCACCACCCACCCACCCATCCTTCCACCATCCATCCATCCATCCATCCATCCACCATCCATCCATCCATCCATCAATCGATCATCCGTCAATCCATCGATCAATCAATCATCCGTCAATCCATCGATCAATCAATCATACATCCATCGTCCATCCACCACCCATCCATCCATCAATCAGTCAGTCAGTCAATCATCCATTTATCAATCATCCATCAATCGATCATCCATCCATCAATCAATAATCCACCACCCATCCATCATCAATCCATCAATCAGTCATCCATCCACCATCCACCATCCATCCACCATCCACCGTCCATCCACCATCCACCGTCCATCATCCGTCCATCACCCATCCATCTATCATCCTCCATCCGTCCATCATCTGTCCATCATCCGTCATCCATCCATCCATCATCATCATCATCATCATCATCATCATCATCATCATCATCATCATCATCATCATCATCATCATCATCTCCTCCTCTCCGTCATCGTCGTGACAGCAGCAGTAGTTGCATGTAGTTGTATGTAGAAGCACCAACAGTGGCTATCGTCTAACAGTAGTACAGCGCCTAGCAAGAAATCGCTGACGCTGCTCACGCTGTAGATGTCGTCTTTAAAGGTGGTTACGAGGAAGGCCTGGTGCTGGGGCTTGCTGGCGCCCTCGCCGCGTCTCTGCTGCTGCTGCTGTTGCTGTTGCTGGTCCTTCTGCTTCCGTGCTGCTGTAACCGCTGCCTGTTTGCTAAGGATGCCAAGAAAAGGTAACACTGTTTTCCGAGCTGGTCATCCGTAAACAGCATCGGTCGGTCGAGCCAGTCCATAGATCATACAGAGAAATTCAAACGCCTAGAGGAATGTTACAGGCAGATTGTGACGAGAACTAAAGTACAAAAATGACATGAAGGTAGTGTGAACGAAATTCTTTCCAGAGGCGCAGCTGCATAGCAGTTCCCAAATACCTAATCAGAGATTCTGGTAAATTTTTTTTTTTTAAATAACAGGATCACATCTAACGCTGTCCCATTGTCGAGTTTGATGTCTGATTGTTCTGTCAAGTTACAAGACGTGTCTGACAGCCCTAGTATTTCCTTTTATTTTAAAGTCGAACTGAAAAGGTGACTGTTACTTGATGCATTTTTGGCAATAGATGTTCTGTAGTGCGTAAACGTAATGGCTATGCAAATCACGTGCACTCACTGTTTTTATAACATACCTGAACGCGCATCTCTTCTTATCCGCACGCGGACGCTGACGTACCAGCACATACACGTGTGAACGTACATATGCACATGCACATATACATGCATCGACACACGCGTAGACGTATACACGCACACGCACGCACACATGTGCACAGTTTTCAGTTGTTTTAAAATGTTTGGGGCGTTTTTTTATTGTTCTAAACTGATTGCTAGAAACCACGCGCCGAACATAAACAACACGATAACACACGACATACAGCAAGGTAGAGAAGCAAGCAAGCAACCATTGATTTCCTCAACAGTGCGTTTATTCAAAACGAAACATGCCAATAAAGTTTAGCTGCAATACTTATGCACGACATCCGATTGATCCTTGTTTGCGTAAAACCGCATTGTCGGGAGACGATAAACAGAACTGTTAAGACTTTATATACTATTAAGATTATCTACACGGAACAGCCACTGCGTAACTGAACAAGTCATCAAGGGCTACCTGACCACAGGCGTGTAGCAGTTAGCAAAGATAATAGATCCATAGTACTATAATATTTGCCGTTAGTAAGCTTCAGGTAACTCTCCTCTCATTTCTTTGCAGAAGATGTACTCAGATACCTCCCAAACGCAGGGGAAGTAAGGTAGACACTACCCCCACCTTGCCACAGCCGTATGAAGTCCAAGTGCAGAGGTACTGGCCCGGGGCAGCGCCGGACTTTGTGACGTCAAACGGAATCAAGAGCATGACACGTTTTCATCACCAGAGGCGGTTGACTGAACTGCCTGCTCTGAGCGCCCAGTGAAACAGCAACATGGAGGCTTCAGTGATTTATCAACAACGATGTTCCAGTGATTTGCTGGAACTGAGTGTTTAAAGAAATTGGATTGAATTACTAACTAAAAACTTCATCATCATTGTGACAGCTGTAGATTATCACAGTTTTAAGTTCAATAACTTACTAAAGTAAAGATTCTCTGAAGCAAATAAGTCGATCAGACATCTATTTCAGACTATATATTTAAAGAATTATCTCCACTATGAATGTAATACTTATAAACTCATATACGCTCTTATCTTTGTGGATTTGCCAAGTTAACACCAGAAACATTAATTATAACAATAATTAAAAGTATTTTGGTATCAGTTTTTGTAGGCTGTATCTAAGCCTCTCGTAAAACTATTTCGATTGAAACATTTGTCCCATTATTTATTTATGTATATATTGATATATTCATTATATATTTATTGAGATTAGTTAAGTGAAAACTTTTGAAAATATCCATGCAATGGGAAACACTTTCCAAATGATCAAAGGTGCACGATGAAAACGAACAAACAAACAAACCAACAAACAAATTGAAATTGAATTATTTATCAGTTGAACTGGTGATTGTTCTTTTTATCTTCTTTCGTTGACTTATTTTCAAGCACTTACATGTGTGATTGAAATAAACAATCAGAAACCACCAGATTGAAAGTATGAGATTATTTTAACCCTTGCCTGTTTTTTCGCTTGTGAGTGTGTGTGAGGGATGTGAGTGTGTGCTTGCGTGCTTTTTATTTGTGCGCCCGCATGGGTGCTTGGTTGCGTGCGTGCGTGCACGTGAATGGCCTGAGTACCTTCCCCTCAGGTCGAAAAAAGGGAGAGAATGAGTTCATTAGAAAAAGTGGAAATCGTTTTTTACCTTGACGACGAAAATTAACATGCTTTTGAAAATCCCAGTTAAACTTGGACTGTGCAAAACAATGCTATCACGATGACCATGACAAAATTATTGTAAACATCACATCGATACAACATCCTTTTCGCATTCAAACGTGAAATCGTTTTATCGAACCCGTTAACGGGGAAAGTTAGCTGGAGCTCGTTTGGGTAAGGGAGACAATCATCTGGTATAAGTAGTACTGGACATATGAAACTATTTCCCTTGGTCTTTCATCTGTGGAAGATATTTTCGGAGAATGATGGAAAATAGTACGATAGGTTGAGTGAAATGTAACATCGTGAACCCCCAGCGATAGGTCTGGTATACCTTTTGGAGCTACTTGCAGGTACTGCTCTCCCTCCACCCCTCATATACTAAATTGACCCCTCCCCAATCATTCTTACTTAAAAAGATGCCGCCTGGCGAGGAATCCGAGACATCCCCCCCCCCCCAAGGTATTTGTGATGCCTTCCAGATGCACCCCGGCAACTGAACGTGCAGAAAAAAACACGGCGTAAAACTGTCACACCAGATATTCTCATGAAGTAGTTGTAGGCTAAAAATAGGGTGGTGTTTCTAAAATATGCTAAAAATAAAAACTAGCATTTAAGTGACAACAGACTTGACAATTTTAAAGTTCTTAAAAGGGACCAACGATTCTACGTCAGTCAGTTAGTCAGCCAGTCAGTCAGTGGCGTACATGCAACAAGTCTGTTCAAAGCCGAAATTAAATCTGTCCCCTTGCCTGCAAGCCTGTATGGTTTTCCATTTACTTGTGGGATAGCAATTGTGTACCATCAACCCCCACTGCCTGTGTCAGCTAATTGTACAAACCATTTGTTGTGTCGCACGTGCAGGAGGAGTGACTGTAATCAGCTGTTAATCAATCAAGGTAATGCTCGTCCCAGGATCTCAAGCAAAGTTTGGGTCTTGATACCGATATCCTCCAGATCCTGTTTCTGTCAACCATGGTGATCCCAGGACTTAATTGTTTTCCCCTGCGGGTATTTGTCAACTATTTTCACAGGCTGCACGTCAGGGCGACTTAATGGAGTAATTTCTGCCCTAAGATCCAGTTACACCTGACACCAATATAAACAACAAAAGAGTCGACAGCTGTCGCCGGCGCCCCTGTTGCTGTTGACGGTGCCACGATTCTCCAGCTTGACCGCTGAGGTATTCGTCAAATTACTCCCTGTTTGTTGCAACAGGGCCAAGTGTCAGCTTGAATCGGTCGACTGTCTCATTTTGGACATAGCTGGAGAGTCAGGTCTGCTCATCCCGACATATATTTATACAGACGGCAGCTGAAATCTTTCTGGGCGGTGCGCATGCTTGTGCACATGCGTGACAGCAGGCAGGCCGACAGAGTGGTTACGTGCAACAGACTGCCGTGGCAATTTCCGCGCGTCCTGCTGCTAACAGACGCAGGCCCGGGTAACTCCGCAGCGGTGCTTCTGTTGCGTGGCAACTCCGTCTTTTCATTTGCCTCCCCTGAGGGACTTCGCTAACTTGGGTATGTTTTCCTTTATTGCCTTCACTACATGGCATAACGCGGTTAATTCCGCTTCTAATTATATCTGGGCCTGCGTCCATGCTTATGTGCTTGCGCAATCGAGCTTTGAAACACGTGCGCGAGTGCGCGCGCGTGATGTATATATATATAAGAAAGAGAGGTAGATAGAGAGAGTGCGCGTCGGGGATGGTAGCTGGGGTGGGGGAAGAAGAGTTTGAGTGTGTGGAGAGGTGGGTGCGGGTAAATTAGAAGTGTACAAAAATCTCAAATAATATCTATATAGTAATCCTATGGTGGTGGTGGCGGTGGTGGTGGTGGCTGAAGTACTGTCGACGTCGGTAATTTTTTAATGTTTATTTTATATTCTTTTTACCTCAGAAAACAATATCTATGTGACATACTGCGTTTCTTCACACGGCAAGTCAGTTGACCTCATCCTGTTTTGTTGCGTTTCTCCGGCTGCTTTAGAGGTTCACTCTGTAGAAGGATCGGTTCATTACGTGCAAATACGCGTGCGTCCATATGCGCGTGTGTGGGCGCGTGGGTGCATATGTAGTATGAGTGAGTGAGTGCCCCTGCCCATAAAATTATATAGAGCTATATGTGAATATATATTTTATATGGGCTTGTTTACTGTTGAAGGCGTCCCTATGTCCTTGACATTCTTCATTAAATATGATGCTTGGGGTTTTTTCCATCAGTAACCAAGCTCCGAGCATTTCATTTCAACTCCCATCTCAACCCCCATGCAAAAAGGACAATGCACCCCTAATGGCCGCAAAGACTTCAAAACGATGACTTCAGAGAATGGATTTTTCCAGATCTTTCTTATCTCGGCTGCTTTATAAAAAAGTAACTGCCTTTGAATAATGACATTCTCTCTACCAGTCAGGCTAGCTAAGCCATGGTTGCCTCTGGCTATTTTTTTCGACTCGAAAACAGCCTACCTTCCGCCCATCTCTTGTTGCTTTCAACATGCAAGGTGTTACGGGCTATGTAGCATTTCTGGGTTGCTTCTCTGTCTCGACCTTTAAAATGTATCACTGTAATCAATGTTGCTACCGTAACAAGAAACCTATGCGTCCTTGTGTCTATATTAAGCCGCAGTGGACTCCGCCAGGGAAAGAGATTCCATGTGGAATAGGCTTAAAAAAATTTAAAAAGCACAGGTACACATTCAGGAACATACCATAACAGTCTCTTCTGGTAGCGAACACCGTTGTGTAGCCTTTCACTGTGCCATGATTCGTCAAAGAGCCGGAATTTGCGTATCTTGACAGCCCTGTGTGGAGTCCTCCTCACGGGTTCGATAGACGATTGATCTGAAACTGAATTTCCTGCTGACTTTATTGTTAACTCCACATTAAACGGGTGGATGGTGGTGGTGGTGGTGGTGGTGGTGGTGGTGGTGGTGGTGGTGGTGGTGGTGCTAGAATCTTATTAATATAAACCCAAACTTCAACACGATCGCTCTGATACGAAAGTTACAGAAACAATGAAAGAGGGTTTCCATTGTTCAGATTAGTAATTTTATGCTTCAATGCTTTACCGGTTATCGTCCCTTTTTAAAAGTTGGTTTTTCTGTTGGTTTCACTTATGTCATCGTGGTGATCTCTGTATGTTTACATTTCTTGAGGCCCTCCCCCACCCAGAGGGACAGAGAAAAAACTGTGAATGTGAATCAGATGCGCGTGACCGTGACTGTGCTGATGTGTGCGTACGTGTGTGTGTGTGTGTGCCTGATAGTGCGTTGTATGTAGCTTTGTGTAATGATTAGTGGGTTTGACGACATACATGTGCGCTTGTTTGCGTACTTGTGCATGTGGGTGTAAGGGAGGATTTGCATGTATGCGTGACTGAGTTCTGTCCATATTTTCTGACATGCGTTCTTCGATGTCTGGATCAAGCATATTGTCACAATCTGTCAGTGTGCTTCATTTTTCATTTTCTTCTTTCATTCATTTTTGGTGTGTATTTTAAGAAAACCTAATAAAAGCGGTTTCCGTAACGATTCCTGACAGATTGCACTCACCGTCAAACTGACATTGCACACTCTGCGGTCCGTTGACGCAACCTGCTTGTTTGTCGCATGATGGGGCTCACTGATGGAGATCAGCAACTGGAAAATGCGAAGCGCCTGCGCTGGATAATTGAAGTAAACTCCGATTTAACAGAACAGTTGTTTTGTTTCCGTTTAAATTGCATCGTTGGTTCTCCTACGCTAAACAAACACTGGCAACACATGGAAACGGCTTCATATTGCCACCCAGTCGGATTACGTTTCAATTGCGGATTTCCCAAATCAGAGTGGTTTAACCGTCGCTGTTTCCGAGCGTACCCCAATGGGTGTCTGTCTGTTAAGGGTATCACGTATCTAGACCTACCTACAATTATTTAACACTTGTTCAGGGTAGGAGCTTCAGCGCTCTTCAGGTTACACCGACAGTTTAACATGGCGAATAGACAGATCCCTCAGATTTCGCCCTACGTAGCAAAATGACCTTTTTGTATCGTTATAATTTAACTCGCATATTCAGTATGGTAAAAGACTTTAATTATCGATGGATTATTGTATATATGGCTGTTTATTTTTTGTCATGGCCGGCCGGCGAAATGTTTTCCAGCATCTGGGAGGTCAAGTTATGGATTGCATTTAACAAACTGAAACTAAACGACAGCAAATCAGAAATCATGATAGTCTCCGCACCTCGCATTTCTAGGTCTGTTTCGTCACCCCAGTCTGTACTCACTGGAAATTCTATCTTTCGGACCTCATCCCGCCTTATACTCCACCTAGAACCCCCCGCCCTTCTGCTGATGCCCTTCTGTCCTGGTTGTTCCAAAGGTCAAAACAAAGTCTGCCGGACAGCTCTCTCTCTCTCTCTGCTCCAACCGTTTGGCATTCTCTTACCGCCAGTATCCGCAATAACTCTGACTCAAAGTCCTTCCGCACTGCCCTTAAAACTCATCTCTTTCGTGCTGCTTATCAGTAATCCTTTGACCGTAAGAATATGGAGTCCTACTTCATTACCCATTTTGGCACCATGGCACCAACAGGACTCAACCTTAAACACTGACTCCCCCTTCCTTTTCCCTTAACCCCCTCACCCCTCCTTCTCTCTCTTTTACTTTTTCTCTCACCTCCCTCCCACTCTCTCTCGCACACCGACGCCCCCTTACCCGCGCTTGTCTCTCTCTCTCTCTCCCGCCCACTCGCCACCCCCACCCTTCTCTACTCTTTCCTACCCACCTTGCGATTGGCTGCCCGTCTCTGACCCCTCTTACTCACTGTCCCTTGGTCATTCTCCTGCCATGCAGCCCACGCGCCACATCTACTGCAGCTAAGTCCTTTTTCTTTTTTGTTTTTGTGTCGTTTTTGTGTCGTCCTGATGAAGGGGTATTGTCCCGAAACATGTAGATTGTCTTCGTCTTTGTCCTAGCTTGGTCCAGTTCCCTTGTTTTAAATTTGATTTGGACTTTCCTCCAAGCGGCAGTCACTTGTTTTTCTTGTATATAGTAATCCTTTGTGTAATCTATATGTGCGTATGAAGGATAGTTTCCACTGTAGAGAGAGAGAGTGTTGTAAAGCGCTGTGAGCTCGGTTGTAAGATAGAGCGCTATACAAATATTTTGTATTATTATTATCTACTCTAAGATTTATCCTCAAATGGCTCGGACTAGTGTGTGCCGATCAGGAGAAGTCTACTAACTTACAGTCAGACTGGACAGCACAACACAATAGGTACAGGAAACAAAACAAGCCGTTGTGGTCGATAGCCGAGTGGCGATGACTTTGCTATGAGCTGAACCCTGGATGTCTACATTTTGATTTCAATTCGGCACACATCAATTTGTGCCAAGTTTTTGGGTGGGAAACATCGCGCCCAGGCGATAACCAGTCGGAGTTTAACAGTGATAAAATATTGTGGTTCTTGGTTTAACATGCTAAAAGATGTTAAAAGTATTGATGCTTACATTACAAACATGTGTATATGCAGTATAAGAAAAAAGGTGCATGTCTTACGGCCCTGGAGGTAGCGAATCCGTTGAATACAGTGGTAGAGGATAAGTAAACTGAACACCTACCTAGCAGCGTATAGTACCTGACTACAAACAGAATAGATGTAGACCGAAAAAGGAGCGCCTTTCTAACAAATACTGATGGAGGAAGATAATCATGACAGTGTACAGATGTAGTATATGCACATCGTACACACAGTGTACAATGACGGGTGACAAGTACATGTGCACTGGATATAGAGGGAAACCTTTACAGCTTAGTACTGTCTGCGGCGGGGAGGTGAAAACGTGCACCCTACCCACAGAAAGAGCAGCACCCAGCGGACGGTGCTGCCATGACCCAGGTTACTTGATTCGAGGAATCTTAGCTTCTGAATCGTGTTGACGACGAAGCATGCAGTTTGCTGGAAGGTCAGGTATAGACTGAGCAAATCTCAAGACAAGGTTGACCGCAGAGGAAATTCTCATCAGCAGGAGAAATTCTGAGTTTCATGTCGAGGATCGGGAATCACGATGTTGACCTCCACACACATCAACTTCCACTGTCGGCAAGTTTTCCTGCACAGGAGTTGGTACTACTGGTACTACGCAAATTTGAGAATTTCTTTCATCTTTTTATTCTAGAATGATACACCGTTTAAAACCCTAAACACAGCAAAGCCATAGTACACAAAACCATAGATCCACAATATACCTGGTACTTCATAGGAGAAGGGAGAGAAGAGGACTAGAAACTGGGAAAAGAAGAGATGAGTGAAGGTACAGAATGGAAGTAAGGTAGAAAGAATGAAAATCTGTAACCTTAATTGCTGCTGTGACGTACGCTAACGTAATTATTGCTATACTTTCGAGGTTTCGAGTCTGATTACAATCTACCTGTAATCGCGTCTTTGAAATACAGATTTATTATACTTGTATGGTTATCTGTTTTGATAGCGACTTTCAATAAACACGTAGTATTCGTATCCCATTTTAAAGGTAATAAACAGTGACCACTGTATTTCTTAAATTCAGTGGACATCGCGTCCATACATATAGAGACATGACTAATTTTATTTGCATAAAGAAACATATTGCATCTATGCTTACCGAAGCACATACAATGCATCGATATACTCCGACCCGTATCGATTTACATCGTCAATAGACAGTTATAACGGACTTTTGAAAATTTGGCACCGAAATAAGTATTGTATTGAACTGAGTGTATTCAGGTGTGGACAGTGAGCACAGCCAGTCACTGAATGAATAGGACTGTCACAGTGAATGGACGTGACACCAAATTCGAGCGATGACTGTTGTGGCAGCTTGAACTTCGCGTGCATGCAAATACTTGTTCTGTTAATGCAGCCGTTGCAGTATTGGCAGGGCACAGGCTGTTAGCTCCCACCCTATAGTTAGGATTAGGGTTACTATGTTTTGGTTTCTTTAATTACCGTTGGAAGACGAGGGTGTAAGGAGCTGACTTAATCGCGACTGCTACTTGTGTCAGCAGGAGAGAAAGGTTGTGAACTTTAGAGACGTAAAAATGTATTTGATTGTAATTATTGCTCTAAGAGCCGCTGGAACATTGTTTATCATATTCCGATCTTTAGGCGATGTAAAGCAATACTTCTTTAAAAGTACAGTACCTTTTTGCAGTGTGTTAAGCCCATTTTATTTCAGCCTTAAAAAATCACACAAATACAGTCGTACCAAGACACGAACAACATACACGAGAAAAGTGTTTATATCTGTGGACTAAGGGCAAGAAAAGGCACAGTGCTAAGCTAGACAATGAGAGAGAGAGAGAGAGAAAAAAAGAGCAACAAACCTGAGTTGTCTCCCACTAACACAGGCTTCTACAGTTTTTTCCAAAACGCGGGGAGGAAAAAATCTTTCTCCTTTTCCCTCCATCTCCCCCACGCTCTGTTTCCATCCGTCCCTTTTTTCCACTCGCGCAAACAGGCACGCACGTAACACAAGCACAAATTGATCTGCATATTCGTAAAGACACACGCGCACAGAGAGGACGGAAATCAGTACACCCTGGGGGGAAAAAATCAAAAGGCCGTAAACATACAGATCCTGTGACAGAGATTACAATGACAGCAACTGTTACGCCGTAAACTTTCCCGTAGAACTTATGGTAATGTTCCTCCTGTGGATGAGTGTTGACGTGGTTCACACAGTCGTGGAGCTCGCTGGAATAGAAATAATAGTTTCAAATGATCAAATTACGACCTTTGAACTCCAACCTCGGCAACAGATTTATAATGTCAGGGAAAAGATGATGATACAATGCTGAGCCGATGCGCAGTTAGCCTAACACAGGGCGACTGTGATCCTCTTAAGAAGAGTAAAATATCACACGATGTTAGCACGGCTAGCTTTGCAAAAGCGTTCATAGTTCATATCTGTTCACAAATATGAATTGTATAAGGTGAATGGAGTCGTTGTGCAGTTTTATTTATTAAGGAAAGGGACATACAACAGTTTTGCAGCCGCCTCCAGCACACGTCGACTCCTGCAAATTTCATTCGTTGAATGAGTGAAGGCGCAATTTTTTTTTGGGGG
>SMGT01004167.1:358889-378314 GCA_004794575.1 Lanistes nyassanus
TTTTGGGGGGGGGGGGAGAGGGGGACTGGATAGCTCTGGGGGTAGAGCCGTGGAGTATCAAATGGATGTTGTTGGTTCGAATCCAGGAGAGGTCAAGGATTACTTCCTGGAGTTATACATTGTCCGCAAGGTGGAAGTACTGTCCTAGAATTACCTTCTGCGCTAGCGCCATGTCGTGCTGCAGACGGATAAGTTCAATATAATAAGTTGTGAGAGAGTTTCTGCTTCCTTTTTTGCGCATAAAAGTGACCATTAAATTATGAAGGTAAACGGGCCCTACAAACAAGTGTGAGTGGACTGGAATGCAAATAACCCTTTCCGTAGTGTAACCTTTCTTGTAGAGTCTTCACATAGTGTAACCTTTCTTGTAGAGTCTTCACATAGTGTAACCTTTCTTGTAGAGTCTTCATATAGTGTAACCTTTCCTGTAGAGTCTTCACATAGTGTAACCTTTCTTGTAGAGTCTTCACATAGTGTAACCTTTCCCGTACCTGCCGCAGCGGATAATCTTAAAAAGCAATTTTGTGTGTCATCTTTCTGTAGATTAAATAAACTCCTTGCCAACTTTGACATAGACTTTGTGCAAATTGCAGTATCGTTATATCGTTCTCCGGCGCTGAATCAGCTATGAAATTGTATTTGCGATGAGCTAAGACGTCCCCTACCCTCACCCCCACAAGAAAACTTGGAAACGTTTGATTGAAACGCCATCTGCAGTTTCTATAGGGATGTGTTTTTGTGCGAGTTTTGTGGAAGATGTCCTGTTTGTGTTTTTAAACGTCAAAGTGTGTTTGTTTTGACCAGGCAGAATCCTAAACCCTGACGACATGCACAGTTTTCGTTACTCCAAGATTTCAGTACATGTGAAATGTTACTTAGTCCTGTAGACGCCAGGTTCTTTATTTTAGTATCCTTTTCTTCTTCAAAGAATAAAGCTTTACCAGTTGCAGTCGACCTTAGCAGGAGTTATGAACTTGCCTCGCAAGGCCTTCCCCAAAATGGCGCCATTAATCTCGTGGACTTCAGGAGGGGCTCGAGAAAGGGAGATCACCCCAGCACCAGATTGGTGTCGCCTCATCACTCTTGTGCCTGAGTTATGCCAAACAGTCATTAATATTCCAGGCGGGGAGTTCTTGCAGGAGCACAGTGGTTTCTTTACAACACGGCGTGCACTCTGACGGCATGTGTGTAGAGGGGCTGGTATTTGTTTGTCAAAAGGCCTACAGGCATACAGGCATACACTGACCTGCTTTTAAATCTTTCAAAACACTTGCACTGCCCCGGAAAATATCAACGTGCGTTGACGCAAATAAATAAGGAATATGCCCTCTCTTCTGCAGTCGTATTTTTATGGAGGATATAGGTGGGAATTGTTGCAAAAGAAAAATGAGGAAGGTGGTTGCCAATTTGGCAGTGGTGTTCTAACGCTCTCCAAGGGTGAGGGACAAATGATGATGATGATGATGATGATGATGATGATGATGATGATGATGATGAAGGACAGAAAAAAACACCAAGAGTCTCATCAGATATTAGTTGATGCTGGTGGAAGAGTTGGTAGTGGATGTGGTGTAGGGGGAAAACATTGGTAGAAGCAGCAAGAAGAGTTTCCAAATATATTATTTTTCTTTCTTAGTATTTTCTTTTCTTTTTTTTTTCTTTTTTTTTTTTGCTTCCATGCTGACGTGAAAACATGACAGGGAACTACAGACCAAGGGGAATTAACTCCGAAAGAAACCGTTTCCTTAAGCCCAGCTATGGGGAACGAAGTGAATAGCCTCATTACCAGAAAGTGGAGGTGCTCACAGCTCACTGCTCTGGTTGTCACGCCACGTGGTCGGGATAATGGGCTTGTTTGCTATTACGTTCCGGCCTGTTCTTGAGCGATCTGTTTCACTGCAGGCAAAGAAAATGAGTTTAATACCGGGGGTTTAATATTAAGGATGGGGTCTTATCCGAGCCGGGTCAGAGACAGGCGTGCAGCTTGATCCTAGCTTTGCGAAAGTCTTCCGCCCAGAAAAAATATGTAATCATAAGTTGTACTCTGCACGTGCCTTCACTTCTTTTTTGGTGGATCAGGGCTGGGGGTCGAGGGAAGTTAGTATCACCTTTCCGTACTGGTAAGTGCCCGTAACTTTCACAAGGTGAACACATCCCATCGACTTTGTTTTTATTTTGTGTACGTAAGAAAAGGCAAGGAAGAGCCAGTAACACACCCGAGACGACGACGACGACAACAACGACGACAACAACAACAACAACAACAACAACAACAACAACAACAAAATCAAGCGATCAATCAAATAATCACGTCACTGTGAACAATGACTCGTACGATAAGCGAACGCGTTTCTTTGTAATCAATGTTCTTCCAGCTCTCATATCTTTTGTCTTTCATGACCTAGTAAAACAAAGTTCAGGGTTTTATTGATATGCTCCATGGATCCAGAGGACTTTCGATCTTCCCAAGGAAAAGGAAGAATTATGCGTCGGACATAGAATCAAGCTTTTAACTGTCTTTCTAAGGTTCGATATTTGAATATCTGACGATTCTTTGGAAGACAGGAAGGGGGCGTTATGGGACTCTGGCTCGCTCACAAAGTGACCTGTGCCTTTTGTTACCTTTCATATGTTGCTGGCATTTTATGCACAACCTTCATGATGACCTAAATTATTCTTGCCTCAATAGCAGGAGTTTGAGTAAATTGGCAGCTTTTGCGTCAAAATGCAAAACCCCTGACAGCAGCACAAAGCTGAGATCGATGTTTAAAAAAGGGAAATTGATATAGACTGTTATATATAAAAAACAGGACAAAATTTAGCTCCTAGGTTTTTTTTAAAGTCTTTACTGAAGCAGTTGCCAGGCGTCTGCGATCAATTTCGGAAAGTGCTTTCACAAAACGAAAAAAGATTAGGCTGGTAACTTCCGAGCAGTATTAGTCTTTAACGCGCTTTCCTCCTAAAGTCGCCCTCCATCCCACCTCCCCACCTTGCCATTTGGTGTCTTCTACTTTTCCGTGTCGAGGGACTCGTTGGCGCGTTTGACCTTTCTCGTGGATGCTTTGTGCTCAGGCCCCATCTCTCCTCCCCACCTTCTCCTCCCCGCTTTCAGTCCGGGGTTTCTGGCGTTTTCTTTAGTTCATTGCCAATCACAAGGAGCCTTGTATTTCATTTGACTCCGCTGTTCCTGTTCCCCAAAACGAAGGCAGACTGGTGTCTGACGAAGCAGTTAAGCTTGGCCGCCGACTATTTTCGAGGTCTCTTGAGAGCAAGCAAGCGAAAGACGGCAGGGGAGGGGGTACACGAGAAAGAAAAATGGGGAGACGAAGAGAATGGAGGAGGGAGAAGTGCAACTGTGCGAGCTCTCTCTTCTCTCTCTTTGAGAGAAAGAGGGGCAGACAGACAAACAGACAGACAGGTAAGGTAGAAAATAGTGAGAGTGCACAGGTAGACTCTACAGATTTTGAAACAAAAGATAAGTAAAAAGGCCATGAAGAGGATACTGAAAACTGTAATTAGTAGAGTGAAAATATTTGCGCTTAAACTGCGGAAGAAAATTAATACAGTGTCAGGAAAATATGCTAACAGATTGTCATTAATTAAAAACTGACCAATCCTACGCTGTCCGAAAGGAAGAAAGGGAGAAAAGAAGCAAGGAAAGAGGGAAGCAGAAAAAAGAAAGAAAGAAGGAAAGAAAGAAATTCAGGAAAACAAATGACTGTCATGGTTCGCAGTGTCCCAGTGCTGTCCCTAGCTCAGTTGGCGTAGGGTTCACTTCATGCGCAGACCCTGTATCGAGTAATTGTGTGGGCGCTGGGTCGCTGGGTATAACACCCTCATTACGAAGCTGATTGTAGACTCGGGGTCTGCTACCGGACGCCTTCCCGTCTGCAGCCCAGGCCCTGACGATGGTCGTCTGCATCAGAGTGGAACGAGCAAACCCAGTTAATTTTAGAGAGGAGGCAGGGGGGATGCCTGCTCAACCTGACATGAAGCACTGGTTCTTAAAACAATAACGAAACATGATGGCATTGAAATCAAACAAACACATACATGAATGATCAAACCAACAAATATGGTTTTTTTCGTTACCAATGGGGTGTGAAATAATTAACTTTCCTTTTCGGTTACTTTGAGGGAAAGAGAAAAATTCGGGCCACACTAAATGTTTAACATCTTGGTTAATCTGTTAATCAAACGTAGGGTGGACAACAGGTAACAGCCGAACGTAGGTGACGCAAGAGGAACAGACGCTAATCCAACAAGCGTTCGGAAGTCTCTTTTACGGGCCGTGTGCGGCAGGCAGCAAGGGGAGGTAAGGAGCCAACATGAAATTGATTTGCCACGTCCTCACAGTGTGGCCTCACGGGACGGAAAATGGCGGTGCAGCGGAACTAGACGCCTGGAACTGTCAAGAAGAAAAGAAACTATTTTGGGGGAAAATACAGACATATTACACGAGTCTTATGAGTGTCGTGCAGCAGGCAGTTCTGATAGGGGAGAGGCTAAGGCGAATGAGTAGGTACGTGACAAAAAAATTCAAAATTTTTTTTTCAAAAGTGATGTGAATCATTATAAAGAGCTTAAAAATACAAACAAAATGACATAAAAATTATTAAAATAGGCCAAAAATTAAGGGAGTTATGAATTTTTCTTTGATTTAATTTTGTGACGTTTTTTTACATGGCGATCTGAAGGAAAATTGTGTCCAGCGAACTGAGTTTTTGAGCGTTAAACGTTCATAACTTCTACAGATCTTCACCAATATTTAAAAATAAGGTATCAATGGAAATCTTAACCTCTCAGCAATACAATGGAGGTAAAATTAATTGATTTTACTGATTTATTTTTTTTTATCATAACCAGGACACCACCCAAATCTCTCACTAACTGCTGTTACAGTGGCTTTAAAAGATGATTCATTCTTAAAGAATGAAAGGAGAACATGACCATTAAGACAGGTATCAGTATCATCTGTTAAGGAAAAGTTGTCCTCAAGATATTTCCTGGCTACCCCGCTTTGCATGGGGGACATATATCTTTTTTTTCTTTTCGGGCCCATGGAAAAAAGACTAAGGCAGCAAATAAACTGTTGACTAGTGACTATAAACAGTGAGTAAAGCAATTAAAACTAAAAGGTTTAAGTTGAAGGTTTAATAATGTACAGTTAATGAATTAGGAAACAAAATATCTGCTTAAACTTCCTATAACTGCAGTAACTATTTTAAATTGAAACAAAAATACTAATTCTATTAACCACAACAAAACCTTTTTTTTAATATACAAAAAGGCCTGCTCGAGAAAGTATGTCAACACTTCTAGAGGCCTAAGGGGCAAAGGTGGTAATGAAGTTTAAACCAATAGCTCGCAGTCTTTTCGGTCACGTGACGAGATCTTGTAGCACGCTATGCAAATTAGGAAAAGACGCTATCGATATACCTCCTCTGTTTCTCAGTTCACAGCAAAACCCGCAGGGATTAGATTTTCAAGATTATGTGTGAAACGGAACTGAAAATGATTCTTCTACCAAAGGAAAGAAACAATGAGCTTACGGCAAACAGATTTACTAGACTAGGTCTTTTTTTAATTAGACACGCTGGGATTTGCTTAACCTTACGACACCATTTTGTCTAAGCAGACGGGACTCTTGAGAAAAATTGAATTAAAAACACGGCAGGGATTGAAACCTCATAAAATTAAGCAGATGCAATTAAAAATGCTTAATTAATCCAGTTATTCAATATTTTATGCTACGGGTTACTTAGATTCTGTATGGCAAAGTTGTTTTTGGGAGCGTCTTTTTTGGCCTGCTCCAAGTGGGCTTACAAACAAGCGTCACTGGCAAGATATATTTAAACGATAAAAACAATTATTCATTATCGTGGTTTGGAGAATCTTTTTTTTTAAAAAAAAGTAATTATTTCACGTATAATTAAAATTTTCGGTACCTCAACGCACTTGTGAAAAAACTTGGCTTCAAATTCTCACGGGAGTTTCGCACGCTGCGCTCCGCCTTTCTGACCTAGATTGTCACGTACCTAGAATGAGGTAAACGTGATCCGACAAGCAAGGATACAGCTCAAATGGACAGCTAAGCTAACCTAAACTAAGCTAAGCCTTTTACACCAACGGCCGATTTTGAATATAAATATCTGTTCGAAGTAACGTCAGCATAGACGCCAATTAAGCGATTTGATGAAAACAGAGGGACAGTGTTACTTTTCGATTGACATTTTAAACTACTTATGCTTATCATATTGTTGGATATACTTTCTATATTTCCCACTTGCATACAGGGAAATCCTATAGAAATTTTGCTGAAACTCTTGTTTCAGAATGTATTTCTTTATAAAGGGATTCTTGCGTGTGGTACTTCATACACAGGAGAACCTCTCATTTTTGGGGGGTGGGGGTGGTGTCTGATAAATGAACTTATCTCATTTTATGTGTAATGTCCAAGGGTTGCGAGCTGAAAGTCTAGTTTACGGCAAGTCTGGGTGGCAAGCACATTCGTAACTTCGGCTGTTCGCCAAATATTTTCAAGACAGGCTCTGGTATAGCTGGGATTTTTGTTAAAGGAAAAATCTCCATGACAAATCCTTTTCTAGAACAAGATATAACTCAGCCTCATTCTGAGGTAGCTTTAAACATTTAACTCTATGTCAGTCAGAAGAACATTCCTACACTAGATCTTCGCCAGACTGCCTACGTCAGGATGTCAGCAATGACATCATGCATGGCTTCGGAGCTGCTACAGCCGGAGAGAGGTTTTCTCGAAGTGACGTAGCACTGGAGAGGTCTTTTATATAAAAAAAAACAGAAAGAGTTAAGATGAAGGAATATTCTGCCTCATACTTCTGAAAGAAAAGGTTTTCGTATTATGTCTGACAAGGTCCTTGGCGTTTGCTGTAAATAGAAACATTCTGCACGTTTTCTGCTAGACAAAATTTGGTTTCGATCTGAGCAGTACACATGTACTCTGAACGTACTTACCAAACGTACAGAACCAGCAACGCATGTACTCGTAATACGAGACTCGCACAGTTAGGTAAGTGAAATGGAAGTACTGACAAATAAATGTTAGTGACGCTGACCTCCCCTGCATTGATTTCAATGAGGCGGGGGAGGGGGGAGAGTGCTATAATTTCTACCTAGTCGTGACTGTTCCCAAAATTGAGACCGCGCAGATTTATCCGCAACCAAATCACATTTTCTTAGCACATGGTTGAACAGTTTCTAAATTCCCCATGAGTTCGTTCAATTTGCGTACATCTCACGGAGATAAATTGTGTTGAATGAAAACAAATATAAAAGAACTATAATTCAGCTTGGAACAAAGGTTTAATCCAGCTTGATCTGAAAGTTAAGACCCATTTTCGTTGTGACTGATTAGTGCTGTTTTCGCTCAACTTACTCCACTATGTGAAGCAGGAGTTAGTTGATCTTTTGTGTTCCTACTAATATGCTTATTGAATTACAAGCCAGTGAAACTGCGCCTGACAACAAATCCCTACAGTGACAGCTGCGGACATACAGTAATTATAAAAAGTTGTTTTAGGGGTACTGCAAAATTACCTACCCACTCTCTTTAATAAATAAATAAATTTTCGCAAGTCCTTTTCCATGTGATCCCAAACTGTCCTTTTACTTTTTTTTCACCGAAGATTGAGGTAAGTGTTGGAGAAGACCTTGATTCGCTACCAGCTACCCAGTGGCTGAGCAGGAGGCAGGTTGAATTCCAACGTCAGCGCGAGGCGCTTATTTATTAGCAATCGAAGTCGAGCAGAGCGCAAGTGTTTCACGCGGGAGGAGATTTGACGGAATGCGGGCGAGGTGTTAATGAAAAGCTCGCGCAGTGTACGCGACATCATGCCTGTATGACGTTATTCTGTTTTCCCGCTTGTGTCTCAGATTTAAATATCTTTGTTGTCTGACATTAAGCTTTCTCTCTCTCTCTCTCTCGGGGCGTGGATAGCTCAGTTGGTAGAGCTGCGTATTAACAGGTGGAAGGTTGCTGGTTCAAATCCTGTTGTGGCCAAAGATTATTTCCTGGAGTTATATTGTACAAACTCCATTCAGCCATCTCCCGGCACATTAAACTGCCTGTCCGCACTGGTTATCTTACTGCAGCTATATCAGTCTGGTGGTTCTTTCAGGGTATAACCTAGTAATAGGACCCCATCGTCCTATAATCTACTGTCCTGATATGCAACCAGTCTGAGGCAGGGCGTTAAGCAACCATACAACAGCCAGGGACCTTATACACTAACCAACCAATTTAAGTTTTAGATGACGCATTGTGTTGTGAGTGACACATATGACACTATTATGCTTGCCTCGAAGCACGTGTTGTCTCACACAAACGCACAAACACACACACACACACAGGTGCGCATGCATACTTGCATACAAATAGTATATGAGATTTCATGACTTCGATGTACATTTAGAATTTTGTTATCGCATTTAGACAAAACTTCAACTTTTTTCCAAAGCAATACGTATGAGAACCTATAGTAACAACTTCAAATTATGCCAACGTACCAAAAGCTGTTTGTTAGTGCTATGTCTGTTTTGCAACTGTGCACTTCTAATGTGGCTTTGGTCAACAAACCAAGAATGGATATTTTCTTGATCGATGGCCTTAACGTAGCTGTGGACATCCTCTCTGCTTCTGTTCTTGAGAAGAAGGAAGACAGCCTGGCAGACAGCAGACAGTCTCTGTCGCTGCTCCTGCTTTTTGCGGGCCAGACGAGGCAAGATAGCTTCCAGGAATCTTGAACAGAGGTTGTGCAGGGATTTAGATTCTCCGACACATGGCCAGTCCTGTTAACGATAACTGACTCCGAGATACTTAACATGCACTGCGTGTCTCTTCTTCAGCAGAGAGTCGGGCAACGAAAGCGAGCCTGTGTAAACTCCGACACCGAAGAGTTAATTTATCTCCCTGAAATCGGCGTTTCAACTTTCAGTGCTCCTACCAGACAACAGCAATGTCTGCAACTTTCCCAAACAGACAAATGCATCGAAGAAAGAATGGACACTAAGACAAAACTGAGCAGGATTCGATGTAACAAAAGCTAATTAATATGAGTGGCAATACTTTTGATTTTTAAGGTAACCACTAGATAGTTGTCGTTCTAACGCCTGCCCGAGCAAATGAAACAGGCAAAGCTTCAGTTCTCACTGTTTGTGATCATAACCATCTGATAACCAAACATCAGCATACTTTCCTCACTAGATATGACTCCATATTAGCTGTCAAGGTGGTCGATACAGCAAGAATATAAGAATGTAACAAATCAAGAGTAAAACATGACAAAGCAAAACCAAGACACACACACACACAACAAAACCCAAAACACTTTAAATGTCTGTGTGGCACACGATTTCTAAAAAAATCGATGTGTGTGTGTGTGTGTGTGTGTGTACAACATCGGCTTGTGGTCGTTACGTGTGCATCTTCCTTCTCGCCATAGCTGCGGATCATTATTTTATGCGCCACCCCCTCCCCCACCGTGTTAATTTCATTTACACGTCTAAATAGTGGAACGTGTCGTTTGTCGTCAGGACTTCAGAACAACACTGATTTTACATCTTCTGCTGTGTCTGCGTAGATGTAACAATAAACGGAACGCAGGATCCTTTAATCAACCCCACTTGAAACTTCCTCCCCTTCACAAAAGGTCAGTTTAAAAAAATGGTTCTCTGATATTTTTTGCAGAAGTTTGCGCCGTTGATGCGCATCAATATCTCTAGAAAATAATCATCGTTTTACATGACTTGGACGACGATGACAATAATGACGATGATAATCTTAAATAGACAAATAAAAAGACAAACGGAATCAAGAGTTTCATCAGTATCCAAGGAAACGAAATTCTTTCTTCCATTTTCCAGGAAGCAGAGCATTTAAACAGGCGGCTGTGAGCTAGTTCGCCTACAGTGTTTTGAGTTTTGTCCTCGCGTTTTGTTCCATGAATTTCAAGCAGATTTCACAGACCAGAATTCCCAGTAGTCGCAGAATGCATTCTAGCCCTGTGCTGTGCTATATGCTTTGATGACCTTAAACCACGTTGTAGCAGATATATCGCGTTAGACTGGCTTCCATTACGCCATATTTTCCTCATAGCTCCTTCTGTCCCTAGAGTGTATGGTCATTTTAACGTAAGCAAACGCTGTCCAAACTCCCATGAAACCTTACTCTGTTAACAGGAAGTTGTTCCGGCGGCTGTGTAGCAGTGCAGTGTCTGAGTTGATTAAATGCTAAAGATTTACAATCTTCAACGCTGGTTTTTTTTAATATACTGTTTTTATTTGAGTGAATTAATCATTCTCCTGTCTAAGAATTATGCCAGAGTTTCTCTTGCCGCACACAGCAATTGAAAGCCAGAATCAAGATATGCAAATGCACTTAATCTTTCTGTCAACTCGAAATATGCGTTTATTTTTAAACGGCGGCCCCAAAAAAGGCATTTTTATGAAAAATCTGTTTAAAAATATCTAACTTGTAAGCCTTATAAAATGTAAGAAATTGCTTTTCTTAATGTCTTTCCTAAATTTATAGTGAGGTTATGTTTGTGTTGCTGTTAGAGAGCTGAAGAGAAAATGATCAAAACATCTTTCAGGAATGGAACGTTTGGACTAATTTAACATTCTGGTCTGGTTTGCACGAGCATTTGTAGCTGTTTTTTCCGGTCATAAGAGTGGTCGTCAGGTCCATTCGCCCTGTGTATTTTACGGGAACCTTTACGTATGGCCAAGGGACCAAAACGCTCGTGTAAGCCAGCCCTGGCTCGAGCGTCATGAGGGTTCTAATCGCCCCATAATTCTCAAAGTGTGAACAGAGACAACAAGCACTTTTATAAGTGCAGTTCACTTGCAATCGCAAGCAACTTACTGAAGCATTATAAACGCTAGCGATGTTATTGCTCGCAACGTTATTGAGTAAAAGTTCGTATGCTGGCGCACCGATATTTGTTTTCTGAGAGAAATGTCACACAATTGTGAATATCTGGACATTGTCAGTTTATCTGCTTATTCTGCTGTCTGCAGCTGATCCTGATTAAAGGATCTAGGCTTAGTGACGGACTTTCTCAACATCCTGCTTGGAAGATTTCAAACCCACTAACGAATTTGTCTGGTTCTATATAAGACGGATGGAAAATCTTGACATCCAGACTTCTCTGTCTGTCTGTCTGTCTGTCTGTCTGTCTGTCTGTCTGTCTGTCTGTCTGTCTGTCTGTCTGTCTGTCTGTCCGTCCGTCTGTCTGTCTCCACCTTTTCGTGTCCAGTGCGTTAAGCTTTGACATTATTACACTGTGAGAGGGGTGTTTTATCGTCAGCTGATTATTGTGTTTTGCTACAGACTTGTACACTATTATTTTATTCAGACAAGAACAAGTGTTTAAAGCATGTTAAGCACGGTTCTGGAATTCCAGCACAACAAAAGTAAAGCCAAAAGTATATTTAGACCAAGTCCTGCGTATGCGTCAATTGTAACATCACCGGCCCACAAAGTAGAGGTCATTGCAGCACGGAATAGATGTAACCTAGTTGAAGTCGCTCACCACTCCACAAAGACCACCCAACCTGGTCACGTTTCAAGAACTTTATTCATTCTTTTGGTTCCATGGGGTGACAGTTTCTTCTCAGCGCCCTGGAGACTTCACCTGTACGCGACTCTCTAGCTATCCGTATAGGTATTCGTCTCTTACCATCACCCGATGGCCGTGGTATCTAACCCTCCTTCCCTCTATTCCTGCCAGGGCATTAAATAGTTTACTTAAATTTTAAGGTTGAAATTCCCCAAAACCGCGTGTGGCTGTGATTGGCAGCTGTGCTCTGAGTGACTTCTGTGGACAGTGAGTGTTTTGGAGTACGCTTTGTCTGCATAGAGTTATGGGCATCGCAAAATAGTATTTCGGACCTTATAGGTATGTCTGCTGTACAGTCTGTTGAGTGCCTTGAAGGTCAGTTCCTAGACCTGTCATACTTGGACAATTTCTATACTGATCTATACTGCGTCTATCCCTGTACATGGCATACATAAGACCAACACCCTAACACGCATATTGTTACACCATCTATAATATAGATCCACACACATATGTAATATAGATCCACACACATATGTAATATAGATCCACACACATATGTAGGGCAATAAACGAAACATATCAAGCATATTGATAAACCCTTGGCAATTTCTGGGGTGGGTGGGTGGCGGTGGTGGCTTTTTGTTTGGTTTGTTTTCTTGAAATGTCGTCAAACGTGACAACTTTTTATCTGGCTTTAGAAGACATTGCATGGTGCCTTCAGAACGCAAACTATACAGTTCTTCGTCATGTGGCCAATGGAATTATTAGCTGCCAAAGGCCAGAGGAGTAGGTGCCGGAAGCCAGAGTAAACACCACCGTGTGCTCTTTTACTTACTACGATACAGGAACGGGATGCTTTGCTTCCAGCAAACAGCTGGCGTATGAATGCCAGCTCACCTAGTTGCCGCCCTTTGCGAAGTAGCCGCAAGAGTGGTCGAACTTGATGACATTCCCCTTATCCGTTATCAGAGATTTTCGTCTTGGAAAGATTTCCAGTCCGCAGTCTTTACTTTGGTATCAAACGTCTTTTACCTTAAAAAGAAAGCCTCTTGCAGTCCTTCAAATGCATCCTCTCGTATTGTTCATTCTATTATGAAGCACGACACCTTATATGTGGGAAACAAACAGTTTAGTCATATAAACAATTGCTGGTGGATTATCAGTTTATTAGCCACGGGTTTCATGTGCCTCCAAAGGTTTTTGGAGGAGAAAGTCACTATGTAATATTGAATTCATTTGGTCTCTAATCTTCTCTGGTATTGAGCAGAGATTTTGTTTATCCTTCTAGTGACGTGACACAGGTTAATTTCATCATAGACTTCGTTATAATTTTGATTTGCAAGTTTTATTTCGTATTTTTAACATGTATCTTTAAGCCTTGGTCTTGTCTGATTAGGCACTGCAAGGTCGGGCAGACCCAGTAGTTACGCCTCAAGAGATTCCGTTCGTTTATACCGAGCTTCCGATGACGCACGCAGGGTGTCATTTCCGCACAACAATCAAGAAATGACGCACAAAATAAAACGTGCGCATGTGTGACGCCCACTTTACCTGTGTTAGGCTGTTTCACTGACTGTTGCATTGACTCATTCGAATGGAAGAGCGACGCACTGAAATTTAGACAAGGGGGTCTTCGTGAAAAATTCATTTTGAAACTTCGGGGAGCCCTTTACAATTTCTAGCCCAGCTAAAGTTAAGCTGTTCCCAGGTGTCTGGGCTTGATGTGGGTGACTAAAGACCGAAGGTAAGAGCTCTGGGACGGATGTGGCACTGAGGCTAGGGAAGGTGTTAATCTGAGTCTGTTGCTCTGAGGTGTGAAGCCCAAGCTACACGATGTGAGTTGTAAGAGCTGGACTCTGGTAGAAAGTTGCGTCATAATAAAGTCTTTAAAGGGTGACGTCTGCAACGGATGGCTTTGACCTCTGTCCGGGCTGGATTCATGTATGTCACGTGATTGTGTGAACGAAATGTGTGAAAGCGGGATTTTAAAGATATAAAACCATATACCTTTTGGAATGTATGTTGCCTCGTGCCATCTTACAGCCTTCTGCTCTTATCAAGGAAGATGCGGCGAGGAGACATCTCATGTCATTGTTGGACAAGCAGCAAGGGGCCCCTTCTATGGTACAGATTGTTGTGCGAACTGTAAGACGACCGTTTGCTAATTGTTGCGTATTTTCTACACTACGCAGTGTCGTTTGAGTATGTGCTCCTTATTCTATTATTTGCGCAAATCCGGGAGGACCTTTCTATAACAGTTGAAGTATAGACATACCTCAGACTGACGTGCGAGGAAAGCCGGAGGCATCCCTGTGACAACTGTACATTTAATTCACATAAATATGTAAATAGTAACCATCTTTCACTGTATTACTGAGTTATGTGATTCTTTGGGGAGATTATAGTACAGGTGGGTGGGGGCTCGAACGTTATGAGTGCAGTGCTGTGTCGTAAAGTAATACAGTGCTTTGGTTCCACCTACTCTTTGTCCTTTTCTCAAAGTCGTCATTGCGAGACAGGATGTTAGGAGTACAAGGAATTGGACCCGTGAGACCATGCTCTATTGGTTAAAAGCTTCGGAAAGCATCTTATCTCCGATTATCCTCTTTATCCCCCTCCCTTCCGCTGCAGTAAATCTTCGTATACCTACACCTTTGTAAAAAATAAAAAAAGGCAATTTCGCACATACACAAGTATGCGTTCACTTCCCCCACCCCTCTAGTTCTTCCAGATCATCCAACCCCCTACGCTCCTTTCAAGGCTGCTTCCGAAAATATCGTGTTCTAACATTCTGACATTGTACGCATACACAGTACATACATATTTGCACACACACATACACACAAACGCACGCACAAACACACACAAACGCACGCACACGCCCACACAAACACACACACACACACACGCAAGCACACGCACACATATTTACACAGACCGCCACGCGCACGCACACGCAGTCTCCTATAGCCTACATACGAACAGGTACACAGCCCATGCACGGACGCACGCGCGTGCACCGCTCACCACGGAACGCGACCAGTCAGTCAAAGCTGTACGCCCTGCCGCCTGCTCGTCTGTGTACGTCAGAGCCAGGTATTCACTCAGCCACGCGCCAAAACCCTTCTCCGTGTGGTGTCACACATGTGGGATTAGTTACCCTTGGTACTGGCAACATTCACGCGCACGCGCGTGAGAGCAAGAGCGATAGGGAGCGAGAGACTTTTAGCAGGGACTCGAGCCCCGATAGCCTTCGTGACTACAAGAACAGGGGGAGGCTACTCCTAGCTGAGTGGATTTTACTTTCTCGCCTGCCAGAGTCGTCGCCTCTGTCTTATGTTCTGCTGAAAGTGATATCTTTATGATTACACCATTGTAACTGCTTAATCCACCCATCCTGTGAGTGACAGTCGTTGGGTGTGAGCTACGTTTTTCCAGTCGGACACAGCTAAAGATCGCCATCTTGTTCTGACAGGAAGATCTACGTCGAGAGATCGAGACGATCGTCGTCTTTGGTTCGGTAAGCGATTTATTTTCTACAACCTTGTAGCTTGTCTGTCTTTTCTGTCCATTGTTTACAAAAATTAACCTCTTCTTTAACTGGAAAACTATCACTATCACTGTTGCAACCAACAGACTGATGTTATTATAGAAACAATATTTTTAAAGCCAAAATAGATTACAAAGTATGATCACCTTGACCCCGTGAATGAGCAAGTTCAGCTTTACCACATTATTTTCAGTCGTACTTTCCTTAATAAGTGAAGCATTGGTTTCTCTGTGGTCACAGTTTATTAATTAACTGGATTCTTCCGAACTTTCGATGGGAAGGTTCCGGTGGTTTCCGGTGGTTTAAATGACTGGCTTCACTGAAGAGTGCCTGACTTTGTAAACGCTTTTTGCGTGTATTTATTTATATGTGACTGTTAGAGTTGACAAATGCGTAGATAGTGTTGCTTGAGAATGGCACAATAACTCACCAGAGCTTCATTTTATCTCTGCCCTCATTCTAGCTCTGCCTTCCGGTTAACTATAGGTATCATTGGCAAGACGTTCTTGCCCGTGCAATATATGTAAGGTCTGTGCTTGTAGCATGCAGAGGGAAATGGCCAGGAGGTTAGAGTCTCAAGGTGACTTCCAGTTAAAGGCAGGATAACACAAGCCTGCGTACTAACACTTCAGTCATCAACATCGTCTTAACGTCTGATTAATCTTGTGTATTTAACGCGCATTTAACGAGAATTTAACGTGTATAGTAACCACGAAAAAGAGATCCGAACGCATGCGTGACGTGCCGAGAAGAGTCGTCAGATGTTGTTACTAGAAGATTGTACTTGAAACCAGACCCATATACACCATGTGTTATATCACTGGTTTAGAGTTTTGTTTTTTGTCCACCAGGTTTAACATTTGCGACTACAAATACACATGCAGGAATGCGTCCAACACGATTACGTAAATACACAGGAACCTAAATAAACAAATAGGCTTATATGCATCAGTAGGGCTTTTTCAAACAAAACCGTTTTGATATACACGTGGTTTGGGACTGGAGGTTAAGCAACAATAAAAAAAAAACAATGAAAAAAATATATACGCACCGTTGCACATGCACACGAGGGATTGAGATGGAGAAAAGGGGTGTGGGGACAGAAATGGGGCGAGAGGTAGGGGTTGGGAATGAAGGAGAATTCGCAAGATTTTATGCAATCAAAATGATCGCACTCAAACACGGGCTTGTGTAGTGGCTATCTAACTAAGGTGGGAAAGGCGACGCTGTTTACAACAGATGAAAATACAGACCTCTCAGATTTGTTAGTCAAAAAGTGACAGGGAAGACAGACTGTGATGGCAATGGTATGCATATCATTAAGGGATAAGGCAATGTTAACTCGGCCTGCGTTCCGAAATTGGCATCCTGCTTTGTGTCATGCTGAAACATGTAATTGAGTGCAGCGGCGCCAAATACCTGCGGGTGAGTTTCGTGCTGTTACCAGGTACGCTAATCTCGAAGCTGCACGCGCTTGCGGGCACACAAACACAGATATACGCAGTGCTTACACGAATAAACACGCATTGAAAAGCGACATAAAGGCATTATGGGATATGCATTATTTTTCAGTTATCATTAGACGAGAGATAAGTAATTGCCATAGTAAAATACTTTAGACCTGTACACATTACGCGGCGTTGACAGTCTGTGTTTACTTCACACATATTTTCACGACAGCTGCAGATGGAAACGAGAAAACGCTACAGCACAGTACGTCTCGTTTATCAGGGGTCGGTGAAATGTCAGTCTCCAGTAGCTCAAATAAAACGCGAAAATGTATCCAAAGCTTCATTGACAAAACCTTCCTCTAGCGTCGTGATCACCACCGTCCCTTTTCCACGTCACATCAACTGCGCTTGACAAAAGATGTCTGCGCAAAAATATATATCACCAAAGTTTGACAAATGGGATTATTTTGTCCCTTTTTCCACTTTGTCGAACCGCATAAGCCCGGCATTATCTGTACATAATCACTTCGTGAAACTATCGCGTCAGTAAAATTGAACTTTACCGACAAACTCGTGGAAATAAGCAATAATGTGTATCTCACGTGATCTCTCCCCCCCCCCCCCCCCCCCCACGATGTCAAGAGTCATGTGAGCAATTTTATCCACACGCAGTGCTATCAGCCGTCAGCCAGCCTTACACGAAACATGTTTTACGGCTGTTGCTGAATCCTGGGAACCCTTCGTGCTCATCTACCGTGAACAGAGCCCTCATTCAAACAGGCTCACCGCCAGGTAACTGGCTTTGTAATGTGAACAGTGAAACATCTGGTGACCAGTGCTGGCTTACCTAGTCGAAGCCATCTTGTGCACGTGCACCAAGCAGCAGATGGCGTGCCGGCGTATGACTGGACTCTGATCGCGTATTGGTGCATCAATTAACCGCCGGCCAGTATTCCAAACGGGCGCACCGAAGACGAAATCAGGTCATTTATTACTGGAGGCAATGGAGGCAACTTTTAATCCGCGAGATTTATCGGTCTAAATATAGATCCGAGTTTTCCCTTGATAGCTTTGCGTTTAAAATCAACTTTTGATATATTTTGATATATATATATATTTGGTATAGTCAAATTATAAAAATATGTGTTCTGTGTGTAAGCATCAAGCACTGTATAAATTATAAACGAATGTCTCAAATAGCCACATACACTGTTACACACATACAGGCACAGATGCACCGATATCCATGATCGCGCGCGCACGCACACACACGCACGCACGCACTTTCAGACAACATCGAATTCTGCTTGCGTTTTGACATGTGATTTCTAATCAAGAAGAAAACTCATTAAAAATAATGTGTGCACTTCTGTACAGCATGAGAAACAATACCTATAATAATCTTACAAGCTATTTTCAATGCAGAGTGCACTTCGCCGTGCAAAACATTTGAATTTGGGGAAGGAGCACACACCTGTTTGAAATGCACATTTTCGCCCTCTGTTTGCAAGCGACATCTCCACTGCGAACGAGAGACTTCGCAAAGAATCTGAATTAGTATTTCCATTCTCGACAAATGACTGTATTGCTTCAGAAAGTCATAACTGTCTTGTGAAGAAATGTCTGCCCGGTGTAGAATATACATCAGTTAAGAACGGCTGGATCAGGGGCTGTGACCACGGTTTTGTTATTTATGGTGTTTGATTGAGCAATATTTTATCTTTATGTTTCTTACAAATCCAGGTTTTTACGCGTCTAGCCCATTTCGTTGGGTCCCCCTCCCCACATCCCCTCCGAGCAACATCTCATGATAAATGAAGGCAGCCTTCCGCGTGCGATTGAAGTTTACAGACACGCCTTTGGTTTTCAGTTTTGGGTTGGCGAGAGAACCTTTGAATATTTCCTCCCTGTACGAAATCCCACACCTTGAAGAGAAATGTGTTTCTTGGTCTGCAGATTTCCTTTCAACACACATTCCTGTCTGTCTCGTCAGTGGTGCGAAATGGTAAGCATACCTACTGAAAACGAGAGAGTGATTGAGGGCTTGTTTTGCTTACGTCATTGCTGAATCTTGACAGCTTCCTATTTTTTCTCCTTTTGTTTCTTCCTTATTTCTGACGAGCACCATGGCTGTTCAGGAGCCTCTGCTTGAAATGAATGTGATATGAACAACACATTACTCCGCTCCCTGTCGTGTCTCCGCTCCCTCTCGTCTCTCCGTCCCTTCTTGTCTCTCCGCTTCCTCTCGTCTCTCCGTCCCTTCTTGTCTCTCCGCTCCCTCTCGTCTCTCCGTCCCTTCTTGTCTATCCGCTTCCTCTCGTCTCTCCGTCCCTTCTTGTCTCTCCGCTCCCTCTCGTCTCTCCGTCCCTTCTTGTCTCTCCGCTCCCTCTCGTCTCTCCGTCCCTTCTTGTCTATCCGCTCCCTCTCGTCTCTCCGTCCCTTCTTGTCTCTCTGTTCCCTCTCGTCTCTCAGGTCTCCCACGCGCTGTTTCCTCCTCACTCGAATCGTATTCTTTTCCCATCTCCCATTTCCTCCCCCAATCCTTTATGTCCTTTACCTTTTTGTGTTACGCTGCACGTTAAGATATATCTATGCCCTTCTTTTTGTTCTGGATATTTTTCTAGTTTATTTTGTTGTTGGATTTTTTCCTGCTGATAGAAAATTCCTTATTCTTGTAGCCAATAAAATTTCGTTCATCGAGCTTTGTTTCTGTTCTCCGTTCTCGTTCTTTCCAACCTCCTTCTTGTACTTCATGCACAATAAATGTCGGTTCGAAACTGTTTACGAAATGAAAGCAGGAAACATCATCTTTATGGAGCCAAGT